>OX401404.1:36144674-36177635 GCA_947846245.1 Cerastoderma edule
GTCCATGAAGAAAATATCATGATTTTTCTAAAAGACTTCACGGTATTGTCCTTCTTTGTTTCCTGATCAAAAATTAAATAGAGTTTCATCAGTTGTTACAATATAGTTTAAGAATCGGTCGTCATCGTTCTTCGATCGTCATAAAAAGGTTTCAGACGCTTCAATCCTGGTATACCTATTATCCGCGGATAATAGCCGAGGGACCCATCGTGTACATACCTTACTCATTCCTCGGTCTTGAGATAATATTCCATGGACAGCTCCATGACTAAGCTCCAATGTATCCGAAATATCCTCTATGGACCTTCATCTATCCTTTATTATAACACTATGGATTAGTGATGTCCCGCTGTCTGTCTTTGGCCTCCCAATACGTTGATTATCGTTTATATCATATCTACCCTTTTTAAAACGCGTATGCCAGTTAAACCTTAGAGTTCTTGATACTTTATTCGAGAATTGCTTCTTGCTCATTAATTTCAAAGTGTTCATCGGTGTCGTACGCGCCCTTACACAGAATTGAATGACTGTCCACTGATCCGTATGCTTAAATGACGTCGGCCTTTTTTCTCCACTATTTTCTTTATCCATTTCTCTTTAAAACTCTGATTAAATGCGTTCTTCAGAGCGATGTTGCTGATTTTAGAAAGTTGTATTGAGATAACGTGGAAATGAATTTATGTGAAGTTTCGTCTCTATTTGGTGCCATTTAGGGAATGATTTTTCTGCTTCACAACTGAATGAAAATGTGCCTTCTAATGTTTCCAACGTACTCCGTAACCTAATCTGTCAATCGTTTTAAACATATTAATGAAAGAAAATAATAGTCGTAATATTAAAAAATTATACATGTCCAGAGAAATTAAATACAGTCGAGCCTTGATAGTCCGAACGTCGTTAATCCGTATTATTCGCCATTTGAACAGAATTTGTAGGGAACAGTCCTTACTTGCATTAATTCCACTGTTTAATCCAGAAAATCCGCGTTCCGGCTCCGGACAATAAAAGTCGGGAACCAAGCCTAACTTCTAATAGTATATGCGGACGACTTATCCGAAAACCAGCATAGTGATTTTTTTTGCGGTTATCTACGTTTATTGACGATATGGTAATCCAACATTCACACCTTTGGCAAATTCACATGTATGCTTGATCATAAAATGTCACCAAGTGTAGTGTAACGAAAGGTGTTGATTGTTTGTAAATCGGTCATTTAGTCATTTTACTGGTCTAACCTAATTGTAATTATCGTCGCGTGCAGAAAGTCGAGTTTGTAAAAGGTGTAAACTCGCTGAGTTTACAGCGATCAGGAGACAATGTCTTGAAATCATTTTCAACTATTACATGTTTTTTATTTCATAGTAATTATTATGAAAAACGGTATATAGGTAAATTCGTTATTCGTTAATACGAACATTACTCCTGGGAACGAAAGTGATCGGATAAACGAGGCTCGACTGTAGCTACTGCATTGTGGCAAATTTTAGCTCAATCGGACGTCAAGTATACTTAAAGAAGAAGCAGTCCGGGAACTTTTGGCTGCACCTCGTAGATTAAGTTAATAGATATGACACAGTTATGTACAAACCAAAACTGTTATATAGACGGCAAACAAATTATTGCTTAAGTAAAATACATATGACCGAAATGGTCTGTATGTCACAACTTTTACTCAGAAAATAAAAAAGATATTGCTGATGCAAATAGATACGACTTAAATCATCTACATGACACAGTAAACGAGGAAATGCTTAAGTTAATAGAAATGGCCAAAATCATCTACATGCCTTAAATCGCCTACATACAACAACTGTTAAATAGACGGCAAACGAAGTATTGCTTTAGTATATCAATATGACTGAAATAATTCACAAACCACAACTGTTATACAGACAGTAAACGAGGTATGGCTCAAGTAATTAGATACAACGTCAATCATTTACATGTTACAACAGTTACATACAGTAAACAAGCTAGTGCTAAAATAAATAGATACGACTTTAATCGTCTTCATACCACAACTGTTACATAGTCAGGAAACGAGATATTGCTAAAGAAAATAAATATGCCTAAAACCATATACATACCACAACTTTTATACGGACAGTAAATAAGATATTGCTTAAGCAAATACAACTCAAATCATTCACATGCCACCACTGTTACATAGACAGTAAACGAGATGTGACGTAATTGAATAGATATGACCAAAATAATCTTTATACAACAAATGTTACACAGACAATAAATAAGATATTGCTTAAGCAAATACAACTCAAATTATTCACATGTCACAACTGTTACATAGTCAGGAAACGAAATATTGCTTAAGTAAATAAATATGGCTAAAACCATATACATGCCACTACTGTTACCCAGACAATAGATAAGATATTGCTTAAGCAAAAACAACTTAAATTATTCACATGTCACAACTGCTACATAGACAGTAAACGAGGCAGTGCTTGAGTAAATAGATATGACCAAAATCATCTTAATACAACAACTGTTACACGGACAGTAAAAAGATAGGACTTAGATCATCTACTTTCTACTTTTACACAGAAAGTAAACGAGATATTGTTTAAGCCAATAGATACAACTCAACTCATTGACAAATCACAAATCTTGCACATACATTAAACTAGAAGTTTCAACAGCTATAGAGAGTGCATGTTTCACTGCAAGAAAAGAAATTGTCGTTAGATCTTATTAAACAAAACAAACGTTACAATACTTCGGACAGTACCCTAACGATCATTAAAGCAAAATATGCATACATCCTACAGAAGAAACAAGATTTTGGAAAGTAAACTTAACATCGTAAACATCAGTAAATACACGTACAAACTGCACAAGTAACACGATTTTGGAAAGTAAACTTAAAATCGTAAAAGTCAATAAAAACGCGTACAAACTGCACAAGTAACACGATTTTGGACAGTAAACTTACTTTCGTTAGGATTAATAAATACGCATTCATACTTTACAAGTTACAAGTTCTTTGACAATAAAGTTACATTCGTTAGAATCAATACAAACACATTCAAACTTTACATGTAAATAGATTTTGGACAGTAGACTTAACATCGTAAACATCAGTAAATACACGTACAAACTGCACAAGTAACACGATTTTGGAAAGTAAACTTAAAATCGTAAAAGTCAATAAAAACGCGTACATACTACACAAGTAACAAGATTTTGGACAGTAAACTTACTTTCGTTAGGATTAATAAATACGCATTCATACTTTACAAGTTACAAGTTCTTTGACAATAAAGTTACATTCGTTAGAATCAATACAAACACATTCAAACTTTACATGTAAATAGATTTTGGACAGTAGACTTAAATTCGTTAAAATCAATAAATACGCGTACATACTTTAAATGTAACCATTATTCAGACGACAAACTTACATTCGTAAAAGTAAAAAAATGAAAAGGCGTTTAAACTTAAAAAAACACAGGCTTTCGGACTGTTAGCGAATAATCGTGAATAAATAAAGTGAAAAATTAGGAGTACATACCACAGACTTTACAAGATTTTGGACAGAAATTTATGTCATGTGGATGGAGTCTGCAGATGGAGTCCAAGAAGTACCCATATTGGCAGTGGGACAAAAAGTCTCGACAGCCTGGAACGAAAGGTTCTAGTCAAGTGAAATAATTGAACGATTTATCGAATTAAACATTAAACGTTGAAGTCAAACGAAACATTAGAGTCGTGTAAAATGTTGAAAGTTGTGGTCAATCTAACATTGAACGTTCTTACCAAGTTGAATTATTGAACGTTCTAATCGAGTTGAAATATTGAGCGTTCTAGTCAAGTAGAAACATTTAATCTTTTTGTCGACTAACATTAGACAATCTAGTAGAGTTGACACATTAAACGATCTAGTCCGGTGAAACATTGAATAATCTAGTTGCGTAGAACATTGTACGTTTGAGTCGATTGAAATTATTGAACGATTTATCGAGTAAAACATTAAACGTTCAAATAGAATTGAACATGAGTCGTTCTAGTTGTGTGAAATGTTGAAACTTAATGTCGGTTTTATATTGAACGTTATAACCGAGTTGCAATATTGAACGTTTAAACCGAGTTGAAATATTGAACGTTATAACCGAGTTGAAATATTGAGCGTTCTATTTAAGTTAAAGCATTGGACACTCTAATCGAGTTGAAACATTAAACGATCTAAACCGGTGAAACATTGAATAATCTAGTTGCGTAGATCATTGAACGATGCAGTCGAGTGAAACATTAAATAAGTTAGTTGCGTAGAACATTGAACGTTTTAGTCGAGATGAAACATTGAACGAGCTAGTGGAGTGAAACTTTCAAAGAGCATTTCGAATTGAACATTGGACTTTCAATTTGAGCTGAAACCTTGAACGTTTTGATACAGTCGAAACGTTGAACGATCTAGAAGAGTAAAACATTAAAGGTTCTGGTCGATTTAAAATTGAATGTCCTAGTCGAGTTGACAAATTGAAAGTTCTTGTCAAGTTGAAACATTAAATGTTCGTGTACGAACGAATGATGAACGAACAAACGAACGATGAACAAACAAACGAATGATGATTGAATGAATGAATGAATGAATGAATGAATGAATGAATGAATGAATGAATGAATGAATGAATGAATGAATGAATGAATGAATGAATGAATGAATGAATGAATGAATGAATGAATGAATGAATGAATGAATGAATGAATGAATGAATGAATGAATGAATGAATGAATGAATGAATGAATGAATGAATGAATGAATGAATGAATGAATGAATGAATGAATGAATGAATGAATGAATGAATGAATGAATGAATGAATGAATGAATGAATGAATGAATGAATGAATGAATGAATGAATGAATGAATGAATGAATGAATGAATGAATGAATGAATGAATGAATGAATGAATGAATGAATGAATGAATGAATGAATGAATGAATGAATGAATGAATGAATGAATGAATGAATGAATGAATGAATGAATGAATGAATAATGAATTAATGAATTAATGAATTAATGAATTAATTCATGAATGAATTAATGAATTAATGAATGAATGAATTTATCAATTTAAACATATGAAACAATGTATATATTATATAACTAATATTTATGATTCTTTCGACAAGTACAATCTAACAACTGTTTCGATTGATTAGTATGCTGAACACGTTTTTATTATAATAGAATGCATGAATTTCGACTCAACATCATAAGATATTTAATCTAACATTGACAAGCATAATTACGTACGAAAGCAATAACATGAAAATCGATTGACTTCAAGGCAGAGTACAGATTAAATTTGCCAAATCAGAAATACTTGCTTCAATACGCCAGTCAAATGGTGGGTCAAATACAGGATACAGACATTTTATTTACAAACAAAGGCCTCTGACCCAAAATACAAAATAATATATAAACATATTAAGTTTTGTTTAGTCCCTTTATCTATTGAAGTAACTATCATACTACGAGAAAAATAATCAATATTATATGTGATCACTAAGATTCTTCTTTTTTAATTAATTTTTGACATTATTTTCGAAACATTAAATGCCAGTTTTCTAATATATATTGGTTGTATTCTGGAGTATGATGTAAATGTCATGTCGCTCTCTATTACGCTCCCAGAAACTGTTGAGGGAGTAACAAAGAACATATTAGTATAAATTAGTATAAAAAAGTACATATTAGTTCAAAGTAGTACATATGTGTGCAAATTAGTACATACTGGAATAAGATATGTACATATTGGTACAATTATTACATCATAGTACAAGTAAATCCAAATAAGGACTTATCAGTACAAATTACAACAAAAAGATAGAAATAAGTATACATAAGTTACATATACAATGTATATATATGTTCAAATGGGAACATATAAGTACACATTAGTACATAAATGTACAAATTGCTAACTATTTGTTCAAATAAGAATATATTAGTATACATTAGTACATATTAGATCGAAATTAGTACAAATAAAAAATATAAGTACAAATTAGTACTAATAAGTACATATTAGTACAAATTAGTACATATCAGTAAAGATTAGTGTAAATCAATATAAATTAGTGCATATTTCTAATTCTACCTGTCAAACCAAACACAGACACTAGAAAACAGAAAATCATAATATTGCGAAAAATTACTAGGACTACATCTTAGATATTTCGCGACGATTCAAACTATCAAAACAACATGTATACTTTAAGGTACAATATCCATCATCCGCCATTTTGAAATTTATTCTTTCGTGGGATTACTACATTCGTTCTTGGTATACCATAGTCTAGGCTGGAAATATTTGCAATAAACTAGATAGTTCCGGACCCTGACATAGGTTAACCGAGAACTTCCGAATCAATCCTATGCTATATTAGTTCCAAAATGATGGTTTATGGGTATTCTACCTCAATCAACTCCGCAAAATGTCACGAAAGCAACTTAAAGAAACATATAAGTACCGATGTAATACTTGACAAAGCTTAATAAAAGCTATCGAAAACATCAAATCAAGTTATGAAATAAGTAGAATATTATAAACTCTTTGAAGAATAAACAATGCCATGATGGTCTATTTGTTCATAGATGCTTAATATCCACTCAATCATGTTAAAACTTAAAATGATCTTAATAATGAATTTACACATGAAGTCGAGCGAGAATCTAAATCGTAAACATGTATTATAAAGCCGTTAGAAATAAAGCAAATCAGTTTGTTAAACATATTCTTGTCGCGTGCTGACATTTATATTTTAATCATTTATCATTAGCTAACATTCATACAATGAAATGGTTTATTTCCGTTTGTCCCCTATGAAGAGTAAGAATAATAGCATCTTAGACTTTTAAACTAATCAAACATATATGAAATATAATGGTGTGTATTCGATCGTCCCTCATCCAGATTGTCAGATATAACCCTTTACCATAAAATAAACATGCAGCCAATTCAACGGTTAATCCCCAAAAGTCCTACGTTAAGAAAGAAATCAGCATTTTAACATAAAGTAAATATGTTTACAATTCAATAGTTTATTACCAGTGTTGAACGATCAGAATAAATACTATAACCCTTTACCATAAAATAAACATGCATGCGATTCAACGGTTTATCCCCAAAAGTCCTACGTAAGAAAAAATCAGCATTTTACCTTTAAGTAAAGATGTTTACAATTCAATAGTTTATTACCAGTGTTGAACGATCAGAATAAATAACCCTTTACCATAAAATAAACATGCATGCATTCAACGGTTTATCCCCAAAAGTCCTACGTAAAGAACAAAAATCAGCATTTTACCTTTAAGTAAAGATGTTTACAATTCAATAGTTTATTACCAGTGTTGAACGATCAGAATAAATACTATAACCCTTTACCATAAAATAAACATGCATGCGATTCAACGGTTTATCCCCAAAAGTCCTACGTAAAGAACAAAAATCAGCATTTTACCTTTAAGTAAAGATGTTTACAATTCAATAGTTTATTACCAGTGTTGAACGATCAGAATAAATACTATAACCCTTTACCATAAAATAAACATGCATGCGATTCAACGGTTTATCCCCAAAAGTCCTACGTAAAGAACAAAAATCAGCATTTTACCTTTAAGTAAAGATGTTTACAATTCAATAGTTTATTACCAGTGTTGAACGATCAGAATAAATACTATAACCCTTTACCATAAAATAAACATGCATGCGATTCAACGGTTTATCCCCAAAAGTCCTACGTAAAGAACAAAAATCAGCATTTTACCTTTAAGTAAAGATGTTTACAATTCAATAGTTTATTACCAGTGTTGAACGATCAGAATAAATACTATAACCCTTTACCATAAAATAAACATGCATGCGATTCAACGGTTTATCCCCAAAAGTCCTACGTTAAGAAGAAAAATCAGCATTTTACCTTTAAGTAAAGATGTTTACAATTCAATAGTTTATTTACCAGTGTTTGAACGATCAGAATAAATACAATAACCCTTTACCATAAAATAAGCATGCATGCAATTCAACGGTTTATCACCAAAAGTCCTACGTTAAGAAGAAAAATCAGCATTTTAACATAAAGTAAAGATGTTTACAATTCAATAGTTTATTTACCAGTGTTGAACGATCAGAATAACTACTATAGCCCTTTACAATAAAATAAACATGCATGCAATTCAACGGTTTATCACCAAAAGTCCTACGTTAAGAAAGAAATCAGCATTTTAACATAAAGTAAAGATGTTTACAATTCAATAGTTTATTTACCAGTGTTGAACGATCAGAATAAATACAATAGCCCTTTACCATAAAATAAACATGCATGCAATTCAACGGTTTATCCCCAAAAGTCCTACGTTAAAAAAGAAATCAGCATTTCAACATAAAGTAAAGATGTTTACAATTCAATAGTTTATTTACCAGTGTTGAACGATCAGAATAAATACAATAACCCTTTACCATAAAATAAACATGCATGCTATTCAACGGTTTATTCCCAAAAGTCCTACGTTAAGAGATAAATCAGCATTTTAACATAAAGTAAAGATGTTTACAATTCAATAGTTTATTTACCAGTGTTAAACGATCAGAATAAATACAATAACCCTTTACCATAAAATAAACATGCATGCAATTCAACGGTTAATCCCCAAAAGTCCTACGTTAATAAGAAAAATCAGCATTTTAACATAAAGTAAAGATGTTTACAATTCAATAGTTTATTACCAGTGTTGAACGATCAGAATAACTACTATAACCCTTTACCATGAAATAAACATGCATGCAATTCAACGGTTTATCCCCAAAAGTCCTACGTTAAGAAAGAAATCAGCATTTTAACATAAAGTAAAGATGTTTACAATTCAATAGTTTATTTACCAGTGTTAAACGATCAGAATAAATACAATAACCCTTTACCATAAAATAAACATGCATGCAATTCAACGGTTAATCCCCAAAAGTCCTACGTTAATAAGAAAAATCAGCATTTTAACATAAAGTAAAGATGTTTACAATTCAATAGTTTATTACCAGTGTTGAACGATCAGAATAACTACTATAACCCTTTACCATAAAATAAACATGCATGCAATTCAACGGTTTATCCCCAAAAGTCCTACGTTAAGAAAGAAATCAGCATCTTAACATAAAGTAAAGATGTTTACAATTCAATAGTTTATTTACCAGTGTTCGACCATTAGAATAATAACTATAACATTTTACCATTAATCTAATATCTTACAATCCAATGGTTTATTCCCATTGTCCCAAATTGATAATTAGAATTTCGTTTTTTTTTTACTCAATGATACTTTAACTCTCATGTAGCGAAAAACTTTGCTTTGACAACCAAATTCTCTATTATCATTTTGTTTTAACGTAGTGGTTTTTCATCACATCAAGTATATTTCAGATTTGTTACGATGCAGGACTCTTGTTTATGGTAGATGGTCCTACAATCATCCACAAGAGCTGGTAAAGCCAAGTAGAGTCATCGTCATTCTGTAAGTCAGTCGGGAGATTGCCACTCGTGAAAATCGTAAATCAACATGATGCAAAAAACGTTTCCTTCCTTCGTTATCAGGCATATAGAAAA
Source organism: Cerastoderma edule (assembly GCA_947846245.1). NCBI lineage: Eukaryota > Metazoa > Mollusca > Bivalvia > Cardiida > Cardiidae > Cerastoderma > Cerastoderma edule. The sequence continues at coordinate 36,154,303 of OX401404.1, forward strand.
TAACTCATTCGTTGTTAATTATGAATGTATATATTGTTTAATTTAAATTGTGTAGAATTGGCCGGATGCTAACAAACCTTACGAAATAAAGCTTCTCGTTGTTTTCATAAAAGAAATGCCGCCAAGAGGATAAAACGCAACATGGAGAGAGGCCGTTTGATTTCAAGCTATGTACTGTGTACTACAAGTCCCAGAGGCCCAAGTTTATAGTTTATGCAATATCGTAATCATAATGTTTGTTCGTAACGTTGGTGTTTGTTTGATGGTGCATTTCATCAACGTGATGATCTCTACATATAATTTTCAAATGCATTACAGGTTTTTTAATCCAAGCAAATACATCAAATACCTTTAAATCTGTGGTCTTAAGTCAAACATATAAAAGCAATGTGTAAACCATACACTATCAAATCATAAGAGGTTATAGAAATATGGTAACTGTAATTTACAATTTACATATTCATCGTGCACCATGTTACAAGTTTAGTTAAGAATAAAAAAGGCGAACAGATATCACATGCATGTAAATAGAGACGTTATTCAATTATCTAAAAGTCGTTGACCAAAATGAAATTCAAATTTAAAAGTAGTACTAGACTGAAGGTAAGTATTGTTAATTGGTTAAACCAAACATGTTTCACATGATAAAGGTATACGTAAATGGGTGGGACGTTTACACATTAATATGATACTAGTTTTAGAATTCAAACAAATGAAACGAAATGATAAAACCATTTATCAAAATAGAATTATCGTGTAAAACCAACCTATCAAGGCCCTATCCATTTTTTAATTAGACGGATATTTGTGATTGGTAAGCTATAACTCCTCTCACTTCGTACAAAACTTGAACAGGACCGTGCTTAATTCACATTTCAATACACAAACCAGCGTGAGTACTGTTCATGTATCATATCAAGGAATCAGTCAGCGAGAGTTAATGTGATAGACTTAAGGTTTTCTTCAAAATTTGATGTGAGATATACAGGTTTAAACACATGATATGTGCCGTCTCGTGGCATAACACAGATTGTCACGCACACTCCTCGCTTCAAAACTTACTCAAAACTCCGTGCAAACCAAACTCCAACAAGAGTTAAATCTTCTCCAAAATGACCAGTTAATGCCACAAAACGACGACATCTTCCCTATAGAGGCCGTTTTTCCCACTAAATGATTTCGCTCTACGTTAATTAAAGTAGGCTAAGATGTTGTCTTCCGGAGATTCGAACCCCTGCCTCCCGGGACGAAATGACCAGAACACTAACAACAGATACACAAATGACCTGAAAGGTCAGGATATGTTTCTGTGATCAAGATGCTTGCCTCAGACCCTCCCCAAAGACCGTGTGACATTTGGTCTGATACCCTTGCTATTCAAATTTAGAAGAAGTAAAAACCGTATGCTCGCTATTTGATATTAGTTACATGGGGAAACTGAAACTAGTAAACGTGTGTAGTTCGTATGAAAGTTTTTCAAACCAGATTCGATCCCTACGAATGTCATTAAACGTAAGCGATCTAACTGTCTTTGGTCTTTATCCCTGGTCTTTTGATTTGACCCAGCTACAAACTTGCCAGTCTGGCTTCCTGTGAGAGGTACTCTGTAAGCATTGCTATTGTTTCAATCACGTCCTAATTAATGTCATGTTTATGTTATAAAAAGTATATGTTTAAATTCAATACGAAAATCACAAGCAAGTCGAGTGTAACACGAATGTATCCGACCTGTTGCTTCTGAATCACAACACAATCCAGGGTAATTCTGTCCTAGTATAAGTCACTGGTTCGAATCAGAATAACTTTGAACTATGGATAAATTTAGGCATACGCTAACACGTCTCGTTGCCCGGACTTGACCTATCTAGAAACACACGACGAACTTTGAAAGGAGAAGCCTAAGATAAAGAACCTTAAATGTCATTTTTTTTTCAGGTCACAAGACCTCACGTCAAGATAGGATCACACAACCTTTGGTGCCTTGAGTTCATATCTATGTCTTATCGTTTTATTGATCAATCAAAGAATATCCACTTCAGCCTATTCCGATCTTCGCTATGTGGCCGTGTGTTTACAGAAGGGGAGAATATGTTTGATATCATGAATACATACATGTACATATTTCCTGCTGTCTCGTGTCAAAATATCGTGTCATTTCTCTAAACACGTTTAGTTGAATTCCGTTTTAACTTATTTACTTTTTATCGAGTGTGATGGAAGCTTAGAGCTGACTAGTCAAAATAATTTGATGTGAAGATTGCTTTCTATTTTCTGATGGGGCAATCTTACGTCGAAATTTCGAACGATCCAAATAGTGTCGGATATTTTGAATTTTGATCTTCGGATTTAAAGTATAAAATGGCCATTCAAAGTCAATTGATGAGACAATTTATGTATAACAAACTAATAAACCACCAAATAATGCATCAATTGCCGTTAAACAATTCGAAATCCGCTTAATAGGTTTTCCCATTCCAGTGCGCATGCGCAGAGAAAATATATCGGAAGCAAAAAATCGTCACCTAGCGTTGGTTAAACCGTTCTTACGAAGATGATATGCGAAAAACAGACATGTGAAGTGGATGGATTGATAACTCCACAACTATGAGTAAAATAATTTGATAATTTTCAATAATAATTGCAATATAGGTCTTCAAATGATGCGACAAAATTTCTGTCGCATTTGTCCTCCATTAAATGCATCGTCCGAAATTACCCGATACAAACCTTTTCAATATTTTTTGATCGTGTTAAATTAGTTTGACTAAGAGCTGACTAGATTGACGATCAATGACTGCTGCCTGGATGCATGACCAATACTCGCGCCGATTGGTGGATGGGTACCAGTATGTTCATTTAGCATTGATCGAACTCGGGAACCATGGTACCAGAGGTCGACCCTCTACAACTTCACCAAATGTTGATAACCTATAAAAGGGAACTAATGAGTTAAATGCGGGTACGTACTACCTACCTATCCGAGTAGATTGGACTGTGGTGAATAGCTTTGTGATACCTATTGGGGTTTTGACATCTCATCAACATTTTATTTTCAGTTACATCGCCGGGTTTCTCTCAAACTTTATCCCAGGGGTGGCAAAAGCTATTGCCCGTATTGTCCAACTTGTCTAGTAACTTTAACGGGCAAGAGATTTTTACATGAAATTATGTAATCATTAATTGGTCAAATGCGGGAAAAGAATTGGCATTTACGAAAAAAGTAAATCAAAGCCAGACTCCACCACCCCTGAATGCGAAAAGAGTCACCGGCAATTCGTTTATGCAGTTATCATGTATATACAGGAGTGACTTAACTGTACTTTCTCTCGATATATGGGAATCGATTTAGTCATTATGAGGATTCTTTCGTTTGTAATATCACTAAACGGCATGTACTTATTTAAGAACAAATGTTTAATCTGTTTCCAACATGAAATTCATTACTTTTCGGTGTTAATCATGCCACATTTACTCTGAAAATAATATTGGCAGACGTACTAATGAAATTTATTTTATGTTATGTTATGTTTGATTCGAACCTATGAAAAAGGAACACTACCATGTTAAGTTGCAGATCGGCATGAATAAGTGAAATTGAAATTGAAACCATGCTATATAATTGGGAAATGTTTCCTTTTCCATTGTTGACTTAGCATTTTGCAAATGGCTGACTAGATTGAATCCCGTGTTGGAAAAGGTCGGGATCACCATTTCGAAAACTTAAAACAAGATTGAAGTCGGAGATAAAACGTAATATTGAAAATAACTATGAGGTCTTATCTAAATCGGGGTCAATAGAATACAGACATTTCAAGTCGGAGATAAACCGTAATATTGAGTATAACTATTCGGTCTCATCTAAATCGGGGTCAATAGAATACAGACATTTCAAGTCGGAGATAAACCGTAATATTGAGTATAACTATTCGGTCTCATCTAAATCGGGGTCAATAGAATAGAGACATTTCAAGTCGGAGATAAACCGTAATATTGAGTATAACTATTCGGTCTCATCTAAATCGGGGTCAATAGAATACAGACATTTCAAGTCGGAGATAAACCGTAATATTGAGTATAACTATTCGGTCTCATCTAAATCGGGGTCAATAGAATACAGACATTTCAAGTCGGGGATAAAACGTAATATTGAGTATAACTAATTCGGGGATAAACTCTATTCATCTAATCGGGGTCAATAGAATACAGAGATATAATATTGAGTATAACTATTCGGTCTCATCTAAATCGGGGTCGAATACAGACATTTCAAGTCGGGGATAAACCGTAATATTGAGTATAACTATTCGGTCTCATCTAAATCGGGGTCAATAGAATACAGACATTTCAAGTCGGAGATAAACCGTAATATTGAGTATAACTATTCGGTCTCATCTAAATCGGGGTCAATAGAATACAGACATTTCAAGTCGGGGATAAACGTAATATTAGTATAACTATTCGGTCTCATCTAAATCGGGGTCAATAGAATAGAGAGATTTCAAGTCGAGAATAAGATATGTGAGTATAACTATTTGAGTATAACTATTCGGTCTCATCTAAATCGGGGTCAATAGAATACAGACATTTCAAGTCGGGGATAAACCGTAATATTGAGTATAACTATTCGGTCTCATCTAAATCGGGGTCAATAGAATACAGACATTTCAAGTCGGAGATAAACCGTAATATTGAGTATAACTATTCGGTCTCATCTAAATCGGGGTCAATAGAATACAGACATTTCAAGTCGGGGATAAAACGTAATATTGAGTATAACTATTCGGTCTCATCTAAATCGGGGTCAATAGAATACAGACATTTCAAGTCGGGGATAAAACGTAATATTGAGTATAACTATTCGGTCTCATCTAAATCGGGGTCAATAGAATAGAGACATTTCAAGTCGGAGATAAACCGTAATATTGAGTATAACTATTCGGTCTCATCTAAATCGGGGTCAATAGAATAGAGACGTTTCAAGTCGAAGATAAACCGTAATATTGAGTATAACTATTCGGTCTCATCTAAATCGGGGTCAATAGAATACAGACATTTCATGTCGGGAATAAAACGTAATCTTGAGTATAACTATTCGGTCTCATCTAAATCGCGGTCAATAGAATACATTTCAAGTCGGGGATAAAACGTAATCTTGAGTATAACTATTGGTCTCATCTAAATCGGGGTCAATAGAATAGAGAGTTTCAAGTCGGGGATAAAACGTAATCTTGCGTATAACTATTCGGTCTCATCTAAAGCGGGGTCAATAGAATAGAGACGTTTCAAGTCGGGGATAAAACGTAATATTGAGTATAACTATTCGGTCTCATCTAAATCGGGGTCAATAGAATACAGACATTTCAAGTCGGGAATAAAACGTATCTTGCGTATAACTATTCGGTCTCATCTAAATCGCGGTCAATAGAATACATTTCAAGTCGGGGATAAAACGTAATCTTGAGTATAACTATTGGGTCTCATCTGAATCGGGGTCAATAGAATAGAGACGTTTCAAGTCGGGGATAAAACGTAATATTGAGTATAACTATTCGGTCTCATCTAAATCGGGGTCAATAAAATAGAGACGATTCAAGTCGGGGATTAAACTTTATTGACTCATCACATGGCTTCTCTTCTAACAGCCTCATACCCGATTCTTAACTATAGGGGTGTAAGTCTTACTTATCAATAGAATAAGGCAAATATGGTTGTGTCCTTTAGACCATTCTATGAAACACTACAATAACCAAATAAGGATGTTTCGGACTTCAAAAGTAAAACGGGGCGTGACCAAAACCAAGCCGGATACATCATGGAGCGATTGGTGTGTTCTTTATGAATAATTTGTCCATCAATTTTGTAAAGGTCTTGACAAACACATTTCTCGCTTCATTAACATATAACACCCACTTTCTGGTGCTTCCTCCAAAATACTTTAATATAAAAGAAAGTACTGCTTACACTTCTTGAGTCAAGATGAACGACTAGGGAGGGTACCGGAGATTACGCCTACTGACGATCTCGCCTACTGTACAAATGTACCGTGAATGTATTTCACACTTCAATAAAACGAAACATAAAGCTCTATTCCTAATGTATTGTTTGTACACGATAATCATTTTCGGAATCCTTAGCATTAAACATGGTTGCTTAGTTGCCGAGATCTGTGTATATGTATTTTGTTTTATTCTTTGTCAACCATGAACTGTCTATACCCCACTTTAAAATCAATATTTTTATTTTCGTAACGTGATATTTTTGAGAACAAACACTAAAACCAGTACGATATCAATATAAATCGAAGATAATCATTATATATCAACAATAATCATTATATATCAACAATAATCATTATATATCAACAATAATCATTATATATCAACAATAATCATTATATATCAACAATAATCATTATATATAAAATAATCATTTTATCCTTATGCTTACTTTATCGACTGTCAAATTGGGTTACACGCACCAGTTTAAGAGATATGCAATATTAGATTATAATCAACACACATACGCTTTGTTGGTGATATTTCAAACTGGTTTGCCATACGTTTCATCGTAGGCGAAATCTCTGTAGATCATACATAAACATAATTTTCGCTATTTCTTCTTATTACTTGGGCTTAACGCAGTTTCAACTGTATTTTGTTACTTTACGGCTTTTCTGGAATTCACCATGACTAAGCAAGGCTATGTAGTGTCTTGCCAAATGACACTTCCAAAATATACCAGTGCCGCTTATAAAGTTTGAACCTGGGACCCCTTGTGTCACGAATCGAAAAATCGACTGGATAAGGGTTTGGACTTTGGATACATTTCTAATTTGATCAGGATAAATTCCGACATTTCGTCTTTCCGGATATAAACCAAAAAGGACTGGATATACTGGTCATGTTCAACTTTGGTGATAATAAATTCCAACATTTTGTCTTTCCGGATATAAACCACAAAGGACTGGATATACTGGTCATGTTAAACTTTGGTGATAATAAATTCCAACATTTTGTCTTTCCGGATATAAACCACAAAGGACTGGATATACTGGTCATGTTCAACTTTGGTGATAATAAATTCCAACATTTTGTCTTTCCGGATATAAACCACAAAGGACTGGATATGAATACTGGACATGTTTTCTATTATGGTGAAGGTGAATTCCAACACTTTTATGATATGTTGTTTGGACAATTGGTCAGATAATGACGGGGATAGAACAATCAAGGACGGCAAAAAGTGCAAAGTGGATAGAACTGCAGTATACAAAGACTAATCCAGATCGACACTTTTTGAAGACACAATTTCATGATGTTGTAAGAAAACGCTGTTGTGGGTTACGTGATTTATTTCTATATATGAAATAACGGACGGTGTTTGGGAATCTAAATGGGAATAAGAACTCCCTCTCCCTACCCCTACCCCTCTCTCTCTCTCTCTCTCTCTCTCTCTCTCTCTCTCTCTCTCTCTCTCTCTCTCTCTCTCTCTCTCTCTCTCTCTCTCTCTCTCTCTCTCTCTCTCTCTCTCTCTTCTCTCTCTCTCTCTCTCTCTCTCTCTCTCTCCTCTCTCTCTCTCTCTCTCTCTCTCTCTCTCTCTCTCTCTCTCTCTCTCTCTCTCTCTCTCTCTCCCTCTCTCCCTCTCTCTCCTCTCCCCCTCTCCTTTCTCCCTCTCTCCCTCTCTCTCCCTCCCTCCCTCCCTCCCGCTCCCTCCTTCCCTCCCTCCCCTCCCTCCCTCCCTCCCTCCCCCTCTCTCCTCTCCCCCTCCCCATCCCTCCTCCCGCTCCCTCCATTCCCTCCCTCCCCCTCCTCCTCCTCCCTCCCCTCCCTCCCCCTCCCTCCCCCTCCCTCTCCCTCACTCTCCCTCCATCTCCCTCACCCTTCCTCTCCCTCCCAATGTTTAATTGGTTTTGAATTCATGCTATGTTCCTTATTTATAAGTTTGTAGTATGTTGGTCAGTATAACCAAACATGTGCTATTTATCTGCTCTCTATTACTAAGAGTAATGTATTGTTTATTTCTGGTATGATTTTGTTTAATTTGTATGATTTAGTTCAATATATAATGCATTTTGATTCAAAGAAAGTATTTGCTTTTATCTACAAACAATTCTTTTAAAACTATGTCTATTAACCCCTATTACAAGTCAAATGACCATGGTCCCTAAATAAACAGGACAGATCTCTTATATGGTTATATCCTTGAACGCTAGTGTTTTGTATACTTATCCAGGTGTTAGTTGGAAGAAATCTGGCATTACGTGTACACGCCCCTGTACTACGTCCGCATACTTCTTTCTGGGTCTAGTTATAGTAGGTTTCTGACACAGGTCCCATGTATGTTTTCTTCGTCAGTGGTGTACCAACATGTTTCTGTTTTGTAACGGCTTTCCTGGATGAATGAGTTCGAAAGGGCTCTAAAATGACTTGCTAAAGGCCACTCCCACGAAACCAGATGTCTCTGTAGGGGCTCGAACCGGGAACCATGTGTTCCGAGTTCACCACTGGGCCATGCAGGCCCCCTGTTTACCCTGATGCTGGTATTACGATTTCAGTGCTGAGTTTACAAACCACAATTGAAGGCCTACCAACCTCGGTGCTAGATTTACAAACATTTCCGTTGGTTTGCAAACCCCTACTCAATTATTAGAGCTTTACATCAGACCAACAGTATTTCAGTTATGTTGCGATGTCCGACTCATAAATGATAGAGGAATACCCCTTAACTTGGTTGCCAACAAGGGCTGGTCAAGCCGAGTAGAGCCATCGGCATACATGAGACTACCTCTCATGAAAAAACACAACTATCGTCACCGGGTCTCGAACCCAAGCTGGACTACAAATAACGGTACTTGTTAAACATACCCTAGTGCCAGGCCGACAAACCCCAGTGCGTGATTCCCAAATATTAACGACCTAGGTACAATTGTTATAGGTCTATTATTTCAAACACTGGGTCGACAAGTCCCGCCCTGGTTCAACAATTCCCTAAGTGCTGGGTCTACAGGGCGACAAAAATCTGAAAGGACAAAAAATGATTTCGAAATTTCGAAAATACTCAATAATATACTCTGTACTATTTCTAATATAAAATAGGCTTTGTAGGTACATATTGCTTTGGATAAAGGTACTTTTAAGATAATGTCAAGACAATTGTCCGTACATCTATCCGTACCAGAATCCAAGATTTTTCTCGTAAGATGGTCACGAACCTAGAGTTTTACGAATAGACATACTAAAATGGCCTTTACTGGCATTGATTAGTATCGTACTAATGTTAATTAATCAATATGTATAAAATCTGTGGGAAAAGAAGCCTCATACTCACATAGAACTTGTCCCAAACCATTTTTAATATGCGTTTTACATCAGATCAACATTATTTCAGTTATGTATCGATGCCCGACTCTTTATGATGGTGAAAGACCCCATACTTAACTGCCCATAAGGGCTGGTCAAGGCGGGAAGAACCATCGGCATTCCGTAAGTCAGTCGGGAGACTGCCTCTCATGAAAATACATATCGCTTCTCAGGATTTGAACCCACGCGGAGAGGGGCCTTGTGTTTCCAAGTTCTGTGCTCTAACCACTAGGCCACGAAGGCACCCAAAAACATGAAATTCGACAAGATTTCTGAGTTTTAAGTGGGTTAGTAAGGGAAAACGGACAAATTGTATAACGCCTCATACAAACAAACACATAACCACGATAGTAGATGTTTTTTGTTGTCATTGTATTAGACCTTCTATATGAACATTTCACAAGCAAATGTTTTGCTGCTTTTAGTAGATTTATAAACTTTGGTCAATATAACCACACTTTGATGTGCGAGACCACGTATGGAAGGTTTACTTTCTGAAATAAACGTTTTTCACCGGGTTTGCTTTGTAACCGTAAGAAGAATGTAAGAACCAATACTTAAAGCAAATTACATCAAAAAGGCAGTTTTAGTTACGTGACATTTATTCAGTTAATTTAACATTAGAAAACGATTTTCATCTGTTTTTCAACGGTCATAAAATCAGACACCATTCAAGATTTGCGACTTTTTTTTCAGATTCTAATGGTTCATTTCCTGATCTATAGGATGAATATGTTTGAAACATTCCCATCGAAAACACATTGCGAGGCGAACATCCAACCCATGGTCCGCAACTTAAATATTATCGGAATTCTAGAAATCGGTTCGAAAAAAAAAACTAAAAAAACTCAATTTACCTATTTAAAGTCCGAAAGTTTCTTAAATTTTACCCATGGATTGGGACTTATCCGCTTTTACAATGAATTAGTTTATTTCTAATGTCGTGTGTTTGTGTCTGTCCGTACTCCCTATAAATAAGCAGTGCAGCACCTCATACGTGCAGTCGGAAATTAGTCAAACACAAAACCCATTATCATACTTTTTTTTTATTCTATTGCCCATTTCACAGGCTTGAAAACATTTTGTTGGAAATATTTCCATTGAAATTATAACTTATTTCAAGGCGAACTTCCGACCCCTGTCTGATCCGGACCATGCTTACCCGAAATTACCTGTTAGCGGTCCTAGAAGTATTTATGCTATTAAAAATAATTTAACATCAAAGTGCTGAAGGCACTGAAGTTGGATGACATGATTCAAACTGATGATAATCCTGCAAGGGTAAAAGGCAATGTCAACAGTAATTCATTTGCTTTACTGCTTGCTTTCATCAGCAATAGACTAAAAACTTTCAAATATCTCAAAGACATCCCAAGAAAAAAAAACGCTAGTGAGGTTCAGACTTTGGACATCAAGGTTATGAATTTTACATTAGGCCACGTATTAAGATCTGCATAATTTGTGAGTATTATAGTAAGAGAAATCGTGAAGAGACGTCATATGTTTTACCTTTAAACGTCTTATCAACATACAAACTATGGACAACACGTTAGAGGTTTGCATGAAAATAGTCTATTTTAGGGTCTCAAATTTCAACTGAATTTACATTTACCATATGTTTTCAATCTGATTTTAGGATTATCAAATTAGAGTTAATATGGCAAGACAATATGCAAAGCCAAACTGTAAGATAAATTGAAAAGAAAGAATCACTCGTAAATAGCATTGAATACAAAAAGTGTAGGCTTCGCCAAAACAGAGAAAAATCTCAGTCTAAAGGCATCTTCGTGTTTTTATATTTAATTGTCTGATTCAATTGTCTTATTCTATTTTGAATCTACACTATACACACATTTTAGCCACCATCCCCCATTACAAACATGATGATAAATTGCATTTATTTTTATATGCAACTTATGTCAAACACAATTCAATATACACCAATAGTTGAGATGGGACTTCTGTCTTGAAAGGTGTGAACTTTGGTGAAATACTGTAGACAATTGGGAATTTTCGTCTTCAGTCCAAAGTTTATATTGAAAAAATGGGTAAAGACGAAATAAGAATTAACCCAATAACAATGATAAGATGTACACAAATATTGATGGTTGTTTTAATCAAAATACTTAATTAACATCAGAATTTGTCAAAATAACATTCAAATTGCATAATCACCGTAAACAAGTTTGATTTGTTAATATAAGGTTGTTTAAAAATTATTGATAGGGTGAGGTTGGAAACGAATTCCTATTGCATGTGTATGTTAAATTAATATTTTTACTTAAAACTATCTTGTCTGTAAACAAAATATGATTATTGTGGTTATGTTATTTAGAACTGCAGGGGCGAAACAAGGAAACATGAAAAATATAAAATAAAGAAACTATTGATTTAATTAATATTTTGATGAAAACGTCGATGAAATTAAAAATTGTATAAGCAATAGTGATACGCGGACATGATATAATCGGTTTGTTTGCATTAAGAGCCTCGTTTTGAATCCAAGATGGCCGGCGCGTGATTTCGATCTATTAAAGGCACCTTCCCAATTGGAAATTTCTTTAAAATCATGCAGTTTTCCCAAAGAATCAAAATCTTATACCAGCTTTTAGGCTTCTCAATTTAGCAATTTTAGCAATACAAGTTACCAAATTCAACAGGCTTAAGCCTCTTCCCAAGTGAAGAAAAAAAAGCCCTGGATATTGACAATCATTGTCACTAAATCATAGGCAATTTTGAATTGTTTAATGTTCGTGAACGTTAAATAGCTGTTCATGAACAAAGAATATTTTGACAAACATTTCTTGGATTAATCTTCACCAAAACTATTCATTACTCCTGTAAAAGATTCAAGAACATTTTAGTAAACTTAATTAATGTTCATGAATAATTAAATGGCCATTCATGAACACAAAATTCGTGTCCATGAACATCAAGTAGAGGTAATGAATACATTATTGAATCTGTTCTTCATGTTTATGAACATGTTCTCAAATTCTACCAACAAGAAAGGAACAGCTTTGTGTGCATGAATGGCTGTTTAATGTTCATTAAGTTTATTAATTAAATCTTGAATCTTTTCGATTTTTTGGTTTTCCTTGTATCCTCTCAGTTGCCTATCATTCAAGTGGCATTGTATTATTAATCCTTAGTATGCTGGGTAATTTTCTATAAATAGACTTTTCTGCTTTCCAAAACCTTAAATATCTGCTTAATTTTGATAAGGAAATGTGCTCTGAGTAGCAAACAGGTTAGATCACAGGCCAGCTGCCAATTTACTTGGTGGCTGGCCTGGATCTAATATGTTTGCATAAGCATGAAGATGGTTCCAGCACTATAAGGGCTAACATTTCTTGCTATAGTCTTGCACAGATACCTTTTAACTAGAAGTGGGATGTCTTTAAAGGGTTTTGTTCACATATGTGGGGAATATTTAGAAGTTGAAAATTAATTTCTTTAAAGCTGCACTACAACAGTTGTGTTATATGATAAACACTGAAGAATAGTCGTTTGAAACAAAATTAGATGGTTTTTTAAAAAAAGTTTAAAGAGACTCTTTCAGACATTGAGATTTTAACTCTTTAAAATAAATTGTCTTCAACTGTTAAAATAACAACAACGATTTCTAATATAACATAGGACTATATTATTGACAGCTTCCCAACCCTGCTCATAAATGTACAGAAAAGATAAAGAACATTGAAATCGCAGACATTGCAGATGTTTATACAGGTTTATTTTGTAAACAAAGATCTAATTTTAGAGTAAGAGGTGGTAGTTTTAGATACCGTTGTTAAGCAAATTATAACTAAAGAAATTGAAATCGCTCTTCGAACTCGTTTTTTTAACCATTCTCATGATATTTTTGATATCAATCAGAAGGAGTTGATTATCCTCTATATCTTTAGATGCTAAGTTCAATGACCAGTAGGAGTAGTTAGCCTTGATTAAAACAGTCATCCTGTTGACGAGCCTTTGCCTTGAGGGAACCCCTAATTCAAGAACTTATTCATAAGCTTCATGGACATTCATACATGTTTAATGGCCATTAATGAGCACAGAGCTATTCTTAACTTGTTCATGGATAGCTAGAACATGTTCATGAACATCAACAATAGACTGTTTTTGAATTTCATGAAGAATTCTGTGTTAATGGACGGTTATTTTACATGTATGAACATTCGTGAAGTTTATGAACATGTTCTTGAATATTTCGCAGGCTTTACCTCAGGATAAGAGGGACTTGGGTTCGATTTCCTTTGTTTATATAAATGTATTATAATTTTCACATTGCGCTTATCAATTCCTTCTTTTCAAAGATTATTGTAGAGCCTTTGATTTGGCCTTTTCAAAAATGATTCATCTTTAAGTTTTACAAAAAGTCTTATTAGTAGTTGCTATAACACTAAGTAATTTTCATCCTGTCATGATTGAGGTTTTGGAACCAATAACTAGGTGCTGTATAACATTAGTGATACTAACCGTATAACACGCAGTCACATGAGGAATTGTGAAAGCATATGTACGCCATGACATCCAACATCATGTATATGTCATTCTCTATTAGTCCAGTCATCCTATGAAAAAAATGGACCCAACCGTCAACTAATTGCAACAGAAACGAAATCTCTTTTAAAGTTATCATGAATGTATAAGAGATGACAGAAAAAAAGTCCTCCAAAATCCCTTCATGGGAAATTGGTTAAAAACGCGTTTTATTATTGCTACTTTCAGGCCTTTTGGGATAAATAGCATATTTGGATATACCTACCGAAATGGAACAAAACCCCAACAATTCACACATAAATGATGTTTTGATAAGCGCTATACTCTATCTACATGTTTATTTATCATTCACATCATTTTGTCTTCTAAAATTGATTTATTTCCATAAATTGTTAATTGAAAGGGGTCAACTTACCCCACCCACCCATTTAAACCAAAGATTTTTTTTTTCATGTCAATGCATTCTTATATGCTAAAATTCAATATTATCTGGATTCTCTAAAACTTAAATCAAAGACGAAACATACCTTTTTGTATTAGATAACTTATATATAAAGACAATCACTTAAATAAGGTACCAAAATCCATATATGCCTATATATTCAAAACGAAGTATATGACACAAACAATACAATATTTATGTGGTATTTTTTGACGTTTTGCATTTGTTTTGTGACCTTAAACAAACAATAAATGAAATGAAGGAAGAAACATAGTGGGAAAAGCAGCAAAAATATTACAATTTTATTGCCCCTTTTTTCACTATGTGCCAGCTTTTCAGAATTAAGTGTTCACTCATTGAATTACACATGGAATATACTAAGCGTTAAAAATGAGGGCACGCCTAAATTCAATATTGAGGTATCTTTAGTTTCGTTTAAAACACAGACCAGATATTCAATCAAAATCAGTATCGGGTATGACCTCCACATGCAGCAATACATACATGCACGACATCATCGGGGGTGAGGGGGAGGGGAGGGGAGGGTTGCCATTCCTCCTGAAGTGCTGCACCAATTTTTTTAAGATTGGCTGGTAATGGGCGATGTGAGCGGACTCTCCTACCCAAAACATGCAATAATACATGCTCAATGGGAGAGAAGTCTGATAATTTCGCAGATCACTGGATTGTCACGATGCCCTGTTTTCTGACGAAGTCAACCGCAACACGAGCTCTGTGGGGTCAGACATTATCATCTTGGAAGACAAAGTTTTGACCAATCCTACGTGATAATGGGACAACAACACGGCAAAATTTGTTATCAATATGTCTATTCAGGTTTCCAGGATAAAGAACAAGTTATGTTCTCCTACCTTAAGAAACACAACCCAAGACCATGATGCTCCCCCGCCAAAAAATATCATGCTCCAAGATAGTGGTGCATTTGTATCTCTCCCCACGCCGACGCCATATACGTCTTCGCCCGTTTGTGAATCGCCAAAACCTCGACTCATCCGAAAAGACCACATGACGCCACCGACGTATTGGCCAACCCTAATGTTGCTAGCACAACCGTAAACGATTATATCTGTTCAGCCTTGACATGATGACACCGTGAAAAGGACGCATTGTCCCAGATTTACTGTACAGCTAGAAACTCAGAAGTCCTGTCACGGAATGGATCTCTTGCTTTGGTTATGGTGCGGTTTCGAAACGTTTGCGCAAAGCAATAACCCATATAAGGGGATCTTGCTGGAATATTGTTTTCCAATGGTGCCCACGTCCCCTCCTAATTTAAACATCACCAGTCTGGTGGTGCAAAGCTGCAGGTAGTGCAATAACACTTTTTGACTTCCCAATAAACCTGGCAATAGGGTTTTAGGATTCACCAGCTTGCAACATGCCTATGCATTGCCATTTGTGAGCTTCTGAGATATTGCCATGATGGCATATTGCATTGATATGAGACTTGATTGTGTTTCATTTTCATTGTATCCAAGAAATCACATAGTGCACAGGCAATACATGTAATGAATAAATGTTACAACACTTTTTCGAATGTGTTCGATTACACGGTCTCATGAGTTTGGTTCACGAATTATGAAGAGTCAAATTCTCCCTATCCTATCCAGAAAATAGTTTACAGTAATAGGGTTCTCTTATTTTTGCATCTTTATACATTTACAGACTTCTCTTTTCCATTTTGTCTCGTTCTTACACATTTTCTGCATTAGCGAAGATAGCTCCCCGATATTCCCCACACCCTCAAGAACGGTCAACAAGCTACGTCTATAAGAACAAGGTTTTTGGTCACACTTTGTTTTACAAGCGCATTTTAATAAAAGGAAATCACAGTATTTGATAAGAACTGCTGTTTTGGGAAGTGAACAAACTTCCTCGAGTAAAACCACCTTTGTGGTACCTACCCCTTCACTGCAATCCTTTTGTATACAATCCTTTCGAGACAGATAATTTGAACATCCGCCAAATACAAATATTGCAGGTTTGCTTATGACATCATCAGAATATGTTCCACGTATATCCAACAAATCCAACAAATGCTCCTCCACGTAAGAACAAACCCCCATCGTCGTGTACATATTGAACTACCTCGTCTAGCTATTCATTGACACTACAGACATCCTGAGCTTATATTTCATTTATCGAGGAAGGTTTGTCAGCTAGCTTCAATAACCAAGAAGACCCATATTGTGATGGCGGGAAACTACACAGCTCTTTCTTGAATAGATCTCCTTCATTGTCATATAATATATCAACCGGAGCTGTTAAACGCAAATGCGGATCAGTTTGAGCTGCTTCTCCAATTTCTCTTAACATTAATTGAGAGTTTGTGGTTACGGACTGGCTTTAACCTTTAAAACTGTATTCCAAAAACGTATTTATAAACCATATTGTTAATATTCAATTGGCCTTCTTCCTTTGTATAGTCGACAATTACACAATATATACTCATCGACCTGGCAAAATGTTATTAAGTGTACAGTCCGAAACGTGGATGTCTATGTTTAGGTTTTCCGTTTGATCTCTTTCCACCCTCGAATGACTGATTTCTACATGCTGATCACTTGTATATTTCTGCATTGCATTATTGTAGTATGTACATACAGGAATTGACGAAAACCATTGGTTTCTCTGTGATTCTTTCAAACCATAGCTCAAAAACCTGATCCGTTGAAACTATTGCCGATGCGAGATCGCTTTGACAAACTATATGGTTTCGTTCATATAAGTGAAGAAATCTGAAATCTGTAGGTAATGTTTGGCCTTAGTTTGAAGCTAACATGGGAAGATAACAGAGCTCTAGACTGAGGCTACATTTCTCTGATGGCTTGAATATACAGTTCTCAGCAATACAATCATTTGTTTTTAATAAACGTGTGTAGTAGGTCGGCCGTTGTTTATATATGAACCACAACTTGGAAATAAGATTTGACAAATAAAGAGCTTCTTTTCAAGTTTGTCCTACACCTTTTGAAATCTACTTCACCACAAACTCCTTCAAACGTTTTTCTTTTTTTTTACATAAGGGTTTCATAAAAGTTAACTTACGTTTTATCATTTCATTGGGTTCAACCTCGCTAAAGGTTTCAGTATTTGTCTTTGGTTTGGAAGTCCCGCTTATGCTTTCAACTTCATGTATTGTGACTTCTTCTCAAAGCAATGCAGTATTAAAAGAGATTCCCATAAGTATTACATTTAAAAAATTATTCAGTAGGAAATGGCCTCAAGTTGCTCTGGAAATAACCGTGTCATTGAACATGTGATTCACCGCATTTTGAAAAATTCTGATAGTCCTGATTCTTCCATTTATTGTCCAATACAAGCTCAAAATGGTATGGAATCCACAATGTTAATGTGACCTTCTTGCACTCTTGATTGTACTGTCCATTTTACCTGCAAATGAAAAATAGATAAAAAGGCATTTATCATCACATGTGCGTTGATTTTGTCTGCAGCATTTTTAATTGTGATATTATTACATTAACGTCACTGCAAATGAAAATATTAAATTAAATACAACCACACTTGCTTTTTCCTTCTTTTGATTGAAGGTTGTACTTTATCGTAATTTACCTTAATTTTCATAGTTCATACAACATATTTATTTATGATAAATAATAATAAAAAAAATTATAAGAAGAAAAAATGTGACTAAAATGATATCTTTATCATACAATAGGTTGGTTATAGTAATAAATGCACCTTCAGAGTAATATACAATCGCCACCAGATGATATTTGCCGACGATTTTTTTTATCTCATCCACATTTACTCTTCATCTTTAACCTTCAATTTATTCTATTTTGCCATAAATCAAGAAACTAAGCAAATCTAAAAATCAATTCAACAAGTCATAAATAGATTTATTTCATAATTTGCAAAAAAATAATTTAAGAATTAAATGATCTTAACAAATGTACATGATAGATTTAATTGAGTGAGTAAGAGAAATGGGTTGTTTTCGTCAAATCATTGTCTACAGTGACACTAATGGGCCACCGTAGTTTAAAAAAACGAAGAGCTATTCCGAGGTTAATATTTCATATTCATTTTATATATTTGTCATTTTAAGTTGTATTTTTGTCATTTTATTCTTGTTTAAAGATATATTTGAGTGTGAGTGGTCGTTAAATCGATGTTTTGGGTGAAATTAAACAAAACAAGCACATTTTAAATTACCCACGAAAACCCATTTCAAAGCATTCTGAAGGCTATTTCAAAAATAATTTTTCATCTAAAATGTAATCATGAACATAGAATTATGTTTTTTTATCAGATAAGGACAGATATAAATGATAATAAGCTCAACTTAACCTTTCATGCGACTTTCAACAGCAAGTTGACCTCGAAATTTACCGATGACAGTTCACGCTTTGTACTTTCTATGGTGGTACTTTAGAACCATGCAAAAACTCGCACTTTTCAAAAAGTTTAAATGCATTTTTCAGTATTTTCCCCTGGTGGGATTTCTGAGGACTTTTTATATGTTATAAAGGAAGTATGCAGCTATAATAAAATCACAAATTCGTTTCTGTTGCAATTAGTTGAGGGTTGACTTACAGATTGACTGGACTATATGTGTCTACTGTGTTAACCCTTATAATGCTAAATATTTTTCTAAAAATATATTTTTGTGTTGTCTGCTTTTCATAACCTTAAATATCTGCTTGATTCTGATGAGGAAAGATAATCAGGGTAGCAAACAGGTTAGATCACAGGCCTGCTGCCAATTTATTTGGCGGCTGGCCTGGATCTAACCTGTTTGCATAAGCATGAAGTCGGTTCCAACACTATAAGGTTTAAGTTTCCTTTTTTCCTGTGTTTTATTTTCATTTTTGTAGCTAATGATATTGGGTGGGGCTTGGAACTCCATAATTTGAACATTTGTGCAAAAAACAAGCTAATGCGAACCAATTACGGATTTGAAGGTGTTACAAGTATAACGCTCAAATTTGAATTTAAGAGCAAATTGATGATTTAGATGAAAAGAAAGTGTAATTCACATGGTTAATGCGAAAGTTGATTTTGTGCCGACAAGTTATGAGTGTGGAATCGTAACGTGTTTGGCTAATCTGCATATACCTTTCAAACTGCAATAATGTACATGTTCTTCGGGTTTTTTTTACATAGAATCCAAAGAAACGCACATTTCATCTCACAAGTAATGTATATGCCGTTGTGAGTGTTATGCAACAGGACGGTGACAGCTTTAGTAAGACCACTCACTAGTAAGATATTTTTTTCACACAAGTTTTTTGTTTTGCAAACGCCACATCGGATATCTCGAGCTCTCGTTATCTCAATATTTTTCTTTGCTGCCGGCGACTTCGAGATAACAAGAGTAGACTGTATAAGAAAGCGATTATTGTTTTTAAACCTTTTATTGGTGGAACTGACTTCATGCTTATGCAAACAGGTTGGATGCAGGCCAGCCGCCACCAAGTAAATTGGCGGCTGACTTGTGATCTAACCTGTTTGCTAATCTTAGTTTAAACTTATTTATTTTAGATCGATTGTGACGAAAGCTTGAAGCTTATTTAATTCACTCTCGATGACTGCTTCCTGGATATTGCATCAGTACTCGCGCCTAGTTGTGGGTTAGCCCCGGCAATTCCCACCTCGCCTAACGGGGATTCGAACCCGGGAGCCTCGGTACAAGAGGCCGACGCTCTACCACTGCACCACTGTTGCTAATCTTGGTATCATTCCACGACAAAAATTGATAATAAACATTTGATACAAACATCCATTGTCCTTAAATCAAATACTTCTAAGTTGCTTAAATCCCGTGACTTTGTTAGTTAATGTGAAGTGAGCCTTGGGTCTGTTTATTAGGAAAGCAGGATTATAAACAGGAATTCCTTCTCGTGCACCGTGTTACCATCACACAACAAGAGAGATTAAAAGTTATCAAACACCCATGTGACGATGGTCTCAACAATAGCATCTCTAATTCTATTTTTAGCTTTTTGTTTACGATATAAACCTGTTTAAATGGTTTGCAATATCTGCAATGCAAATACATGATCTATATTTTTTCTGAATGGGTATAAACGTATTTGTAAGCCGAAAATAATCTTGTCTTTTGTAATTTTACAAATCTATGTAGTCATCTTATTTTTAAAAGTTAAAATCCCAATCTGTGAGACAGACTTTTTAACATTTACCAAACGTCAACCTTTCGTCTGCCCGAAATTGAAAGGGTTTGCCGATGACATTTCAAATTGTGACGAAATCGAAAATGATCTTCTGAATAGACAGAACGGCATTTAATACATTACAAACAAACTTGAATGCATTACAATCAAACGTGTTTCCAAGATATGCAAGTAGCACTTGCGCCATATGAAGGTTTTTTTAATGCTGCAATTTGCACCCCATTGCTCCCCTGAGATTCATACCCGGGACCTTTGTGTCCTGATACTGACACTTTACTCCTGGGTACCGTATTACTAAACAGTTTACGCTTAAGATTTGCGTAAGTCTAAAACAACAATTCCTCCTATTTCAATATTGGTCAAAGCAAAATTGCAATGTGACACTTCTCTCCGAGACGCTTTCAATGACTTGTCACATTGCAATATTGTATTTTCACTGAAGATACTATCCATGTGTATCCGTTATGACATACACAAATATTTTCCTTAAGGTGTTTAGTACCCTGGGACTCCGGGGCCTAGTGGTTAGAGTACAGAACTTGAAATTACATTGCCACTCTCCGCCTGGATCCTAATCCAGGACTATTTACTTACTGGGACCTATGTGGCCCAGTGGGTAAGGACTTGTGACTCGGGTCCTGCCAGGTTCAAGACTCATCGGCAGCACTAGATATTTTCATGGAAGTGTCCTTTGGCAAGTCACTGCATAGCACTGCCTAGTACTGGAGATATTCATGAAAGATCTAAAATAACTGGAATAATGTTGACAAGGCGTTAAATCCCTCATGAGAATTTTATCTTTTTACTACCACTGTTTGTTTTCATTTCTAAATCAAGTGGGACTATATATTTGATGAGTTATCAACCAATTTTGATAGAAAAAGCTGTCCGAAATTGAAAAAAAAAAAATGTGACATCTTTGTGTGTTGACTTGAACATGTGTAATTTTCCTATGCTTTGACTGTATTTCAAACATGTATGTATTTTTCAATTATTCTTTTTTAACCCATTACTACATCAATAATACCATTCTGCAAGATTCACTGTTAGTTCTTCTCAGTTGAACTTTCTGTTTTTTGTTGTTGTTTTTCTTTTAAAGGTTCTATGTATATGTAAAGCATTATCA
Source organism: Cerastoderma edule (assembly GCA_947846245.1). Classification (NCBI taxonomy): domain Eukaryota; kingdom Metazoa; phylum Mollusca; class Bivalvia; order Cardiida; family Cardiidae; genus Cerastoderma; species Cerastoderma edule. Next base: position 36,175,915 of record OX401404.1, read on the forward strand.
ACAAATCTGCAGCAAAGTTTTGGGAAACTACTTTTACCCGTATAGTGCTGGGAGTTTATGCTTTTGCAAACAGGTTGGATCCAGGCCAGCCGCCAAGTAAATTGTTTCATACTCCTAGTGTACTTCCTCATCAAGATGAAGCAAATATCTAAGGTTTTGGAAAGCAGACGACACAAAAATCTATTTTAATAAAATTACCCAGTATACAAAGGGTTAAGCAGAAATAAGCATAAATTACGCCTTATGTTTGCAGAAGTCAACTAAAGAAAACATTACAACACAAGGAAGATAGTGCTTATAGCAGACTCTTATTCTTTTATTGTTAGATTTGCAATTACACTATTATAACGCGATAATCTATTACAAATTTAACATTCATGGAAAGTTATTACAAATATGAAAACCTAATGCATTGTTTATAAAAAGACAACACAACTGATCAGTGTATGAAAGTGTTTTTCACTGTTTGGACGTGATTGTGTCTTTGAGAGGTTGATTTGCTTAGTTCTTTACACAACACAACTGATCAGTGTATGACAGTGTTTTTCACTGTTTGGACGTGATTGTGTCTTTGAGAGGTTGATTTGCTTAGTTCTTTACACAACACAACTGATCAGTGGATGGCAGTGTTTTTCACTGTTTGGACGTGATTGTGTCTTTGAGAGGTTAATTTGCTTAGTTCTTTACACAAGACAACTGATCAGTGGATGACAGTGTTTTTCACTGATTGGACGTGATTGTGTCTTTGAGAGGTTGATTTGCTTAGTTCTTTACACAACACAACTGATCAGTGGATGACAGTGTTTTTCACTGTTTGGACGTGATTGTGTCTTTGAGAGGTTGATTTGCTTAGTTCTTTACACAACACAACTGATCAGTGGATGACAGTGTTTTTCACTGTTTGGACGTGATTGTGTCTTTGAGAGGTTGATTTGCTTAGTTCTTTACACAACACAACTGATAAGTGGATGACAGTGTTTTTCACTGTTTGGACGTGATTGTGTCTTTGAGAGGTTGATTTGCTTAGTTCTTTACACAACACAACTAATCAGTGGATGACAGTGTTTTTCACTGTTTGGACGTGATTGTGTCTTTGAGAGGTTGGACCCAGGCCAGCCGCCAAGTAAATTACCGGCTGACTTGTGATCTAACCTGTTTGTCACTTTGAGTGTACTTCCTCATCCAAATTAAGCAGATATTTAAGATTTTGAAAAGCAGACAACACAAAATTCTATTTTTCTAAAAATTCACCCATCATTCTTAGGGTAAAATATGCAACTGGTCATGAATTCATTTAGGGTAGCAGGGATGTATAATACTAGGTATAAATTGTCATTCGAACCTACCTGGAACAAGAAAATATTGCGGCAGACGAGTTTTGCTATTGACCTACACGTTCTCTTTTGTCATAATATCTCCTTTTTTTTCGGTACAAATTTGTGCCCATCGAAGTTGGATCCCTGCGTAGCCTAGTGGTGAACATAGCAGTCATTAGAACTCGGGGGTCTCCGATTTTAGGCCCAGCTGGTATTCCTGATTTCGTGGAAGTGTCCTTTGAGGTGACATTTCAGAGCGCTAGCCTTGCGAGTACTGGTGAATCCAAGAAAGCTGTAAATTAACGGAAAATTTGTTGACACAGCATCAAAACTCATATAAACAAACAAGCAAGCCAATGGAAGTCTTTCTCTGATGTTGTTGTTGTTGTTGTTGTTGTTGTTGTT
>OX401404.1:36778135-37018190 GCA_947846245.1 Cerastoderma edule
TAGACACCATCATATACATTACAAACAATGTAGAGAAACGTATTGGAACGGAAACTTAAGGTTTATAAAGTACCTCTCCCACAAGGACTTGCAGACGCGTACAAAGGAGGACACACAGACACTTAGAATTCCAAACAGATACATACACAGACGTTTTATACATAACACAACGTCAATATTGAATTAAACAACCACACAGAGGAGTAATGAAACGTGGTTGTTATTGAAAATGGCAACAGAATCAATCGACCTTTCTAAAGCATATGTTTCATAGAATATGAAGATCATATACTTCATGCCTAACAACAATGATTCATTCAGAAAAAAGACTTATTCATACTAAAAAATTATTATCTCCAATTTTGTAATATCTTAATTTTTTATACTTTTTTTGCACATCAAAACATTCAATATATCGAATCGGGGATTAAATAGTCGGACATTTATTTGCTATGTTGGTAGATGCACTCGATTTGAATATAAAACAATTATTCTTACAAAACTTTAAGAGAAAAGAATGAGAGGGAAAACTTTCCATTTGTAATAATTACAAATCGTTCTAAGGAAATATAGTATATATTTGTATGACGGAATGCAAAAGAAATCCCAATAGTACCATTCAAGTTCATACATTCACACACAGACATAAGCGTAGATAGTTATGGATACAGACAGACAGACATAAACAACAAAGTCAAAGATTGTAGTAACATACATACAAATGCATGCAGTAAACATAAATAAATCATCATTGCAAAATGATTATTTCCACATGTAAGCAATCTTCTTTTGAACACATTCGCTTGTACAATGTTTTTCATGTGTACTATCCATGATATACACTAACAGCAATTGAAATATAACGTTCTTTTATTCATTCATACATGACAAGCGTATCCAAGCTCCACAATTTTCGAGTTTTCTTAATACAATGCTATGAGAGGTCGTGAATTCAAAACAGGTACTCTACATTAAAGAAAGAAAAGGGGAATAAACTAACAATGGTGTGTCTTTATGGCACATTTTGTGATAGAGATTGCCTAACGATTGAAAATCCCATTGCTTTTACTTAATGCAAATGATGAAAATGATTTGGGGTCATTGATATGTAAGATATCGTAACCTCTACAATGGTCGAAACATGAATCAATATCATACACTCATCATGACCACAATGATACGACCACCCAAACATCACTACCCTTACCAACACACCATTGTCATTTGCATCGTTACTGTCACAACGGACAAGTTGTTGAAACTATCTTTAACTACATTCAAACAAACAAACAAACATAGGCAATATACCTTAACGCTTGCAAAACTTTTTTCTCGTAAGAGCAGTCTGCATTTGCTCAATCGGTGACTTGTATGCCATGGAATACAGGAATCCTCGGCCCATGTTGTCGAGCAATTACGACTTTGAATTTCAACTTAAACCCTTACATATAATTAAACCTTACAATGCTGGATAATTAAAAAAGAATAGATTTTTGAATCGTCTGCTTTCCAACACCGCAAAAATCTGCTCAACATTGTTGAGGAAAGATACCTGGAGTATTTAACAGGTTAGATCACAAGCCAGTCGCCAATTTACTTGGCGGCTGGCCTGAATCTAACCTGCTTGTATAAGCATAAAGTCGGTCCCAGCACTTTAAGGTTAAGTACGGTTACGCAACAAATCAACACAAATGAGCGGTGTTCTAAATGTCGCTTTTTTATCCTTCAGCACGTCACAAGTTGATAAAAAAAAATTCCCGATCCAGTCAAATGCTTTCCGACGTTTGATTAAGTAAATGCGACATGATTTGTCCGGCTTTTACCATTGATAAACTCAGCCTGTAAATGGGCAAGTAAGTATATTGTGCAATACTGGTTAGAAAATACCAAAAGTCATGATAGGTGTGCTGACTGCAGAGATATGACTTAAATACTGTCGCAAACGTCGACAAGACCGAAATCCTATTTCCAATTCATCAACCAAGCCACCATGTCTATTCATAATGTTTTGCTTGTGCGGGATGTTATATTTGCCGTGCACCCATCCTCAAAGAAGAATCTTGGTGATGCGTCGCTAGGGTAATGATAGAAGTAATCAGCGAGAGACTTGGTGGTGTTTTTATCGGTTGTTTTACGAGGGAATGTTCGGATTGGATGCGTATTATTTCCAACATAAACACAGATGGTTGGCTTTACTAAGCGACTGCAACGAACTACCAAAAACACGTTACCCATACTGTTTGTCATATCTAGATAGTATGTCTCTATAACCATGTGCGTAAAAACGATGGTATAACACTGACAAAATGATGAATAACCCTTTACCAAATGCCAAATTTTCAGTTGTTCCAAATTGAAAGAGTTTGCAGACGACATTCCAAAATGTGATAAAATTGGAAAATAATTCACTAATGGGGAAGAAAACATTGTGGGACAAGGAAAAATGGTCGTTACGAGCAATTTCTCATTTTCCCACAATGTTTTCCAGAGTTTTCTGCAACAAAGTGGTTATATGCCGTTATTGTTTGGTAATGGGATAAGATGACGATGTTGACGATGATGATAAAGATGCTCTTGGGGATGATAACGTTGACGATTATGATGGTCACAAGAACTATTTATCCGTACTGATAATATTATATTTTTAGAATTAGTGATCAAAACTGATTGTGACAACACCAACAATAATGCTGATGCCAATAAAGATGATATACCTCATGCTGTACATATTGTACCTGAGAGATTAAATGATTGTTCCGTTCTGTTCTGTTCTGTTCTGATAATGATTCTTGAATATGACAGTGATGTTGCCACTGCTGATGTATATGATGATGATAGTGCTTCTACTGACGGTTGTCATGGTGACGATGTGATATTGATGAATGATGATGTCGATGAAAAGGAGACGTTTTTTAAATATTTTGAAAACGGGTAGGAACCGCTCAGGACACAAATCATTTCAAAACCAAATTTTACACACGGCTTTTTGAAACAGAACGCAATGTCGAACACGCACCTATTACAGTGTATAGGACCTATATATTTACAATGGTTACAAAGGCCGTATTGTATCAAAAAAATGAAAATAACATATCATAACATAATCGATCGGGCCAGAACTATTCGGTTAAATGCAAACAGTTCCGGTTCTGACCGATATGTACTGAGAAGTAATCTGATGAACGAATGAGTTTCAAAATTGGTGTTTTAGTATTCTACCTTAAGTAAAACACTTCTGTTTTGAGATGGTAAAATACTTTAATTTATTAACTAAAAGAAAGGAGGTTGATTCAAATAGATATATCGTAATAATATTTGTACCGTTTAATGATATGCATCCTTTAGGTTATGAAAAGTTGCAGTGAAGGTGGTAAGGCCTCGTCAGAGACGCTACGCAATCGGCAATGTTAGTTAACGGACCCGACCTAAATCCCAATACGATCACAATAAACACAATTGACGGCGAAGTGTGTAGAAATGATTGCGAAGCCATCACGTCTGCCGTGATATATATCACCGTCCCTAGGGTAAACATCGTCGGAGAGAATAAATACCGGGTCGGTGTAAGCAAAGCTCGTTTAGCTTCCAATCTATCGTGAATAAAACAGACATAAAGGGCGCAGTTACGGCAGTCACCAGAAAATTACATGTCTAAACGAATCAAACAACACACATACCTACGAGGAATCGGCATGCCTCGAAATGACGTATCTACATTATTCCATGATAGGAGATACACCCGTTTTCGTTTAGCCGTCTGGTGCTTCAAATAGTTAACAAGGAGGATACACTTGCGGTTTTGTAATTTGGTTCATTGATAGTCAAACGTACGGAATGATTTGGCACTCGCAGATTCCATCATGAAAACACTGTCTCTTACCAGATGTATTTATTTCAAGGTATCATTAATTAGTTTTGAAAATTGGTGGAGTAATGAGAGAAAGTCTTTTCTAAACAACAATCATATAGCCATGAACTGAAAGAGCTTGCAGACACCAATAACAATGCTACTGGGGAAAGACCTCCATGGAGAATGTCACAAATTGTTTTCAGTTATGAAAAGAGCGATTTCTCCTTGTCCCATACTATTTTGTGAGGTCTGTAATGTAAGATATTGGGAAAGCTTTTGACGATGATCATAAACCAACCCTTACCCTTACATGATATATCGATATACACGTTGTTATAAACACTCGGATAGCACATTTCCAATATCGCTTGGACAATTATCACACCATCTTCATTGACGACTATAAAGCTCTGTTATACTTTTTCATAAAGGGTCCTGCGTGGCTCAGTGGTGGACTTAGAACTCGGGGTCCCGGGTTTGATCCCCACCGACACCTCTGGTTTCGTGGGAGTGACATTTGGCTAGTGCCATCAGAACCCTAGCCTAGAACTGGTGATCAAGGAATGCCGCGGGAGTCACAGGCTTAGGCCTTTTACCTTTATCAAAACGGTAAACGATAAACGGTAAATAAAAACGTTTAATGATACAGACACTTATGCACACTCAATCGTAACATCTCGGGTATTTCCGTGACCTGAGAAATACACCGCGTATAAAAGTGTAGGGTTACAAATTTTGTTTTATTTGTTCCGGTTAACACGTCTCCTGGGAGCGTCCACGTTGAGTAGTTCAATGGTGTTGATCATCATTCTAAATCACCATTTTTCGGCCAGTAACTCATACATAATAGTTAAATTATAAGTTGTGATATATATCAGTTTCCTTAATGAAATTAAATGATCATTTTGATATTACATCTAAGGTCTATATTTGAAAACGAAAGCACAATAAAAGTATTCTTGAAAGAAGCAATATGGTGGTTTCTTCCTTATGTCTTCGGGTATTTTCATTGGATACACCTGATGAGTTCAGATTGATGCACAGATTTATTCGGGAACAACTTACGAAGTCAGTAACAATTCCGTTATTATTGTATTATTCTCTTTGCGTAAACACCATTGCAACCCAATGAATGAATGGAACAGGTCGACAATTTGATTTGCACACTTTTCATATTAAGCTTACGTTTATGAGTTGATTAACATCACTTTCAATGATATTTCAGTTTTATCACGGTGTTCCATAGAACCAAACCATTTCTACATTGTTCTGACCTGGAAATGGCCTCTTCACTCATTTTTGTATCCCCATATTTCCCGTAATGACATGAGGGTATCACTATCATTTCTTGTTGTCCTTAGTATGACCCGTTCAGTTATCTAACCCGACACCTTTCACATGCGAGGTGAATACTCCCCCTCGTTACCTCAGTGGTCCTCTACATATTGGTCTCAGAGACTCATTTTGTCATAACAGACAACTCTTCTTCCCAAGTAAACACATCCAAAATAAGGGAGACATGTAAGGAAAAGACAATCCAATAAGAATTTTATGCGTCCTTACTGAAAGTAATTTTATTGTGTTTATCAATGTTCTGTGTAGATGGACACCATTGTCTATGTTCTCCATGGTGGTGAAAAGAAAGGACACATCAATTAGCAGTTTATGTACACGTACAACCGGTAGTATAGCTTCTAGTTCAAAATTAAGTGCACACTTTGAGTCTTGACGCAAGAAACTAGTCCATATGTGCAAAAGATGCAGAAGTAACGCTGGCATATACATGTATTGTAATTGGATTAATGTTTACGACCTTGTCTGCCAGGGTCATTAACAATTTCCAGCTCTGCTAACCAAACGTAGGAACCAGACAACAACATCAACTTGCAATCAACGTGACACATTTAAAGCAATTCCTATCAATAGCATGCTTAACAATGCATCTTATATGAGTAAAAGTAACCCCAACTTTGGGTTTGTACAGTATGCATGTCACGTTTAGCGTATGTAGTTTGAATGCATATTGTCAGAATGTTTCTGTTAGGGTAATGGATCTACAAGGCAAATGGCTTTTGTACTAAAGAACTTATCTTTTTTTTAATATAAGTGTCATCGGTTACTACTTTTAAAAATGACCAATCACCCAAGTCGATATGAGGTTAAATTTCAAACCTACAAGTTTTCCCAGAACGAAAACGTTCTAGAAGGCTAAAAAAGACGACTTTAACCAGTATTATTGTCATTCATTACTACTTTGTTGAATCATAATCCTACAAAAACATCTTTTTAACTTAATATGTGGCAAATAGTGCTGGAACCGACTCCATGCTTAAGCATGCGTGTTAGATCCAGGCCAGCCGCCAAGTAAATTGGCGGCTGGCCTGTGATCTAACGTGTTTGCATCGGTGAAAATCTTTATTTAGATATCAGATATTTAAGGCTTTGGAAAGAGTACGACGCTAAAACTCTTTTCACAAAATTACCCATCAGTATAAGGGTTAACTTGACATTGAATGATCATAACATATAAAGGCGTAAAACGCATCTGATACTTTAGCATATGCATGTACATTTATTCCATTCTAAACTTTTCTCAATGGTATTACTGGCAAATAGACGGGTCTACAGACGCGGTCTTCTGAATGTGATGCCGTTTGGAATAAATAATTAGAAGCCGTCAGGAACAGGTGAAATACACCAGCTAATATGTCCCGGAAACTATTTCCAATTAGAATTCCAAGAATATAATTGACTCCGCTACACCGAGTTCTAAGCACAAGAGAGAACGAGCCTTTTTCTCAACGGCAAACAGGCGAGAACGGGGTCGATTTGCTTTTGATATAGTTTCCTTCGTTTATAAAATGTTAACGTGTATGCCAAAGAAAGCCTATAAAGGTGCTGTAATACAGGACACAACTTCCGACGTTATGAAGAGTCTAAACATAGTGCATGCCCCCGATATGTAATAAATAAATTCATTTACAAGACAAGAATTTAAGAATAAATCGAGACAAAGATTACTTCTCTACCCAACCATTACTCTGGTGTCTCTTTAACCCTTAGAATGCTGGGTAATTTTCTAAAAATAGTTTTTTGTGTCGTCTCCTTTCTAAAACCCTAAATATCTGCTTAATTTTTATGAGGAAATATACTCAGATCAAACAGGTTAGATCACAGGCCATCCGCCAATTTACTTGGCGGCTGGACTGAATCTAGACTGTTTGCATGAGCTTGAAGTGGTTAGTAAAATCACTTGTCATAAAATACTGTTATTTATTCAACACCAACAATGAGAATATTCAAAATGGAGAATTTTATTGGTTCCCTACGTTTCTCGGCTGACATTGTTTTATCGCAAATTGTAAACAAATCTTATAGTATTCACACTTTTAAAATCATCATGTAGACGTGTGTCACCGTCTTTGTTCCTCCGTAATGGGATATTTTAAGTTCTTTCAAGTTCTAGAACTTGAACAATTTGAGTATAAATGAGCGCTAACTAGCTTTCACTGAAGAATATGCCAAGGATAACCCTGACGAGTCACATGTGACTTTGTTCCTGTTTGTAATCTTTAGTTACCATGGTTAATGTGTTAATGAAACATAAATGGATGGCACTGCCTCATTTGAACGAAATAAATACCTAGTTTAAACGGGTAAAATTATGTTTTGGAAATTTGGAAATCAAAGTACTGATAGCACTGCACTGGCATACTTGATTTGAAATCGTCTTCTGAGGCAGGGGAGGAAAGGCATTTTGATGTAAATTTAAAATGTAAACATGTATTTATATTCGACTAAGTGAATAACTGATAATTATGCTAATTTGATGAATTCAGTAGAGGATATATATATATTTAGTAGCTCCTGAGATACTACAATTGCAGACTGACAAGGGGATCTATTTTAGGAATTTTGAGAAAATCTTTGTGCTGCAATTAGTCAATGCCTTATGAAAAGGTTGTGACAAGTTTTGAAAACTCAGCGGGGACTCTTCCATGAAAAATCATTTCCTAAAATTAAAATTCTTTATCAGTTCCCATGTGCTTTGTTTTAAATAGCTAACAAAATCACGTTTGTGAGGTCTTTGATTATATTCATACAATGTCCACTCCTGGTGTGAGAATAATGTTTATGGGGGAAAATGGCTGCATATCTAAAGAACGGTGGCTCCAATGTCCCTTAAGTGGCTAAAGATTTTTCTGATTGGTTCAAGCTGTGGCTCAAGCATTTTTCAGCCCAGCGCCGGCCCTGGTAAATGGTTGTTAAACCGTCCAATTACAGTCATTCCCCATGCAAACTCGTGATAGTACACCTACAAAAGGCGACGCATTACAATTTTGCGAAAGAAATCCCAGAAATTAAAACGACGAGCAATTTTAAAATAAAAAGTCATCTCATTTTAAGTGAGAGCTACAACCATTGTAAATGTATGACAAAAAATACATTTACTAATGCTGTTTGGTAGAGGCATTTATGAAACAAGAATAAATTGCTCGTTATAAGCATTTTCCCCTTTATAACATTGGTTACACAATTCATTTTCTGCAGGTGTGTTGAACGCATATATTGGAAGAAAGTCAGTTATGGGTAAACTAACATTTTGGTTAATATCATTGTTATGGGGGGAAAATTTACGAATTCAAAGTGATTTAGGCTAGAAAAAGATGCTATCATTGGCTGGCATTCAGGAGTGTTGCATGGTTGTACGAACTATAGCCACATTCCATCAAAAAAGTTGAAAACGTTCTTAAGTTACGAAAAAGTACAATTGCTTTCTTCATCAAATATCTTGTGGGTTATTTCTGTATTCAACTTGTATAGTGCTCGATTGCGCATACACCATTGCGTTTGTAAGTTGTTGTTCATCCAAATGATCCTGGCAAAGGTTATTGCTAAACAAAGCACATTAATAAAACTGCCCTACCCTGGAGAGTTACTGGGAATAACATATATGACAATTATTATTTAATGTAAAATAAAATAATCTTCATCATAAGATGTGTGAAAACTGTTTTACAAAGGAGAATTACTCATCGTAAGCATTTCGTCCTCTTGTTTGTATGGTTTCGTGCGTAGTTCTTTTGTAGTTTTAATTCCAAACCATGCTTGGAGGGTTATCGGGTGTCTTCGAGAATAATTCGTCTGAGCGTTTGAAGTGAGTTTTATCAATTCGTTATTGTCATGTCTGATTCCTTCTTTCAGCCCCGGCAACGTTGTGTCTGAAGGCGGGGGTGATGCATTGGAACATCCACAACTGTTCCGTGACGAGTTATTGCGATAATGTACCTGTGCCCAACCTATCTGTGCAGACGACAGATGATCCATTGTTTCCTATATACACGCAATAAACACACATTTAACAGGAGGTTTAATGATACAAGAAACAAAATCAGAAATCGCCAATGAACAGTAATGTCCACTTTTATCATAGTGATGGCGACCTAAAGTATATATAACGCGATGTTGTTTTCAATTTGGAGCGTTAGACAGTTATTACTATCAAAATTTTATCATCAGTGTGAACAATTCTTTATCGTTAAACATTTTACATCTACAATCATTGGTACTTGAATTAAAATCATTTTCAATGTTTTTACTTACAAGTTGATGAAACCCTAAGCTATTTTTTTAAGGTAGAATACCCATGTTAAAACTCATCCTCTCATTGGATTACTTCGCTAGTTCTGGAGTTACCTCGGTCGGTCTCCCGATCTTTTCCGCTTCAATGCGAATAGTTCCGGCCCATACCGAGGTTTATCGAGAACGACCGAAGTAATCTGACGAAAGAATGAGTTTCAAAATCGCGAGTTATGGGCATTCTAGCTCAAGAATATCAGGTGATGTGAGGTGAACCTTTGCGCCTGTCAGCGCTTATATGGGAAAGCTGATTTTAAAAATAATCGCAGTAATTCCTTCTTACACACTTTAGTAACGCCGAGTGACAAGAGCGGTTAAACGTTTCCGAAAATCTACATGACGATGGTATCTAAAATAAACCCGTTTGAACGGTTTACAATATGTGCAACACAAATTATCTTTAACTTTTCTGTACGGTTATAAACGGAATTGGGAAGCCAGTCCATTAGCCTTATGTTACTTAAAAATGTATGTTATCATTTTTATCGGTAGAGGACAATTTATTTTAGAAAAAAAAATTAAATCTAAATCTGTGAGACAGTCCTTTTAAAACGGCGTATTATCGCCGTTTTAAAAGGACTTTCTCACAGATTTGGATTTTAGCCACTTGTAAGCAAAATCCACAGTTGCACACTGAGAAAGTCCTTTTAAAACAGCTATGACACACCGTTCTAAAAGAACTATATCACGGACTTGGGTTTTAACTTTTTAAGATAAATTGCCTCCTACTGATAAAAAAAAAAACCAAAAGCAAAATCCTGAATTGCACACGTAGGTATTTCAGCGGGGCATGAGTGTAGATGTTGTTCAATGGACATATTGACACTCTTGTAATGGAAGCACTATTTGCATTACCATGTCAGAGGTACATTGACAACTTAATCCCTTCTACTTCATACAAGCCATTACCTCATATACTAAAACATGATATATAATTTTCCATAGAACAATAGACCACTTCAGAAGCACTTATAACAACCAAACCACACTTCCCTAATTATTTCTATCCAATTTTTCTTTGGTTTTAATTTTTTATGCAATTTTTGTGGACATGTATATTGTTTATATTGATTACCATATCCATTGTATGTAATTATATAAGTATTGACTATGAACCTGCGTGCTTAATGTCGAAATAAATTCATATTATGTTATGTTGTGTTACTATATTTTAAGACTTACCCTGTATGGAACCACCAGCAGATAGCAAATATAGATTGCGAATTATTTACTATTTCGCAGATAAACTATTTTGAATGAACCTTCTCTCCTCTCGATAAATTATTTTCTTCGGCAAAAACTATTTGTTGATCTGTGTCGTAAAATTGGGATATCATAGGAGAAAGATAAACCAAGGATGCGACGTTTTCATTGTTGAAACTTATGGAGAAATGAAACACTTTATGAAAGACGGTTTTCTCTTTTTTCATGTGTACAGTGCAATAGCAAAAAAATGATAAAAACAAGATAGATATAAACCGAACAGATCCTTATATTAGTTCAGTTCACAACCAAATGTTTCATGTTCATATCCTACTAAGTTGCAAATGAGTCTCGATATTGAAAAAGAGACAAAGAATGGGCAATGCAACAAGCGTTTTCGCTAAGGGAGTGTGCATGTTTGTCTACTAGTTTTGTGTCATATACTTGTCATATCCATGTCATAACCATGTTAGTTGTTATTCGAGTAGAAGATCGAACATGACAAGATGATTCGAAGTGTTTTGAACGACCCAAATGCTCTACTTCTCCGAATAGAGGAAAATTGAGGGACATCCAACAAAAGTGAGAGGTGTTAGTGATCATGCGTTACAAGCAAAGTAGGTGTCAACTTTTGATTATGGTAATTTGAAAGGGTAACTATACCCAAGATATTTCATAATGCATGATAAAAAACTAATGACAATTGCTTAAACAATGAATTATTTCGAAAATCCAATACTTATGATAAGTGGCTTACTCTCTTGCTTTGCTTACTATAACTATAACAAAGATTTTGTATAACGCATAAGAAAAAGTTCTTGAGAGTTGCTTTAACAATAAATTAATTCGAAAATCCATTACTATGGTAAGTGGCTTACTCTCTTGCTTTGCTTACTGTAACTATAACCAAGATTTTGTATAACGCATAAGAAAAAGTTCATGAAAATTGTTTAAACAATGAATTATTTCGAAAATCCATTACTATGGTAAGTGGCTTACTCTCTTTCCTAGCTTACTGTAACTATAACCAAGATTTTGTATAACGCATAAGAAAAAGTTCATGACAACTTCTAGAAAATAAATTATTTCGAAAATCCATTACTATGGTAAGTGGCTTACTCTCTTTCCTAGCTTACTGTAACTATAACCAAGATTTTGTATAACGCATAAGAAAAAGTTCATGACAACTTCTAGAAAATAAATTATTTAGAAAATCCATTACTATGGTAAGTGGCTTACTCTCTTTCCTAGTTTACTGTAACAATCCATTAGAGCTGCTCGTTCAGAAATCTGAGGAAATTCGGATATTTAAACTGAATTTCTTTCAAACTGTACCACAGCTTTACTGTTGTATGATACACATTGAGGAAACGCCATTTGAGGCAAGATTAATTTGTAACCAAGTTTAACCCTTTCCAAAACAATTTTTTTTCGACTGTCCCAAATTGAAAGAGTTTGCAGACGACAGTTCAAAATGTGCTGGAATTAGAAAATAATCTTCTAAAAGGGCAGAAAACATTGTGGGTAAAGGAGAAATTGCTCGTGCCGAGCAATTTCTCCTTTACCCACAATGTTTCCTAAACTCATCTGCAACAAAATGGTCAAATGTCGCTATTGTTTGGGAAAGGGGTAAGCGCCTTAATGCAGTGAATTGGTATGTGTCGCCCAAAGGCTTTGCGACATAGGTTTGAGATCTACCGTATATAGACGCTCATTACGAAGACTTGTTGACGCTTCCTGATTGCTAATACTTTCAATAGCCACTTTTAATGAACAACTGTATTATGGTTTCAATGGTATCTTATTTTGACTTTCAAATTTTTCAGAATGAGTAACTTTAAGAATTAAGGCAATACTCCTTACGAATCAAACATTCTAGAAATTTTAGCTGATCTGTATTCTTTTTATGAGTATGTTTCTTAAAGAGCAATCTAAACCCAATTGCATACATGAAATCTTACTATGCTAAGCAGTTGACAAATAATCAAGGTTTATATTAATCAAAATTCATATTGAAAAAAGTGTTGTCTTATAAGAATATACGAACGTTCAGTAAGTTTTCGATTAAACTGCCTACGCTGCGTCTGTTATCTATTAAATAGGTTAATAACTCGTTCATCTTTTTTCGTTTCCATGATCCGCGATGAAGTAATCTTACCCCAATCCATCCAACATGATTTTGGGAATTCTTCGAATTGAAAGCAAATGCAACCACTTTTTTCAATATACATGTACTGCGCACACAATATAAATTTGTTTTGTGATAGAGTTAAGAAACTAGAGTGACAAAAAGAGAAATTGCTCGTGTCGAGCAATTTCTCTTTTTGTCCCTATAGTTTCTAGAGCCCAATACGTCCGGCGCCGTAATCCGTGAAGGGTTAATTTTCGAAAGAAGAAACAAATGAACTCTTAAGCGAAGGGCCGCCGAATGTTTAACCACTTGATAAATGACGGATTTATCGGAAATAAATGTTACTATCGATAAAACTCGCACGGAACGAAGGTCCGAAATCACCGATGAAAGAAATAGTAGAAATTGTAACCCCCATCGCGGCTTTATAATTGATCTCTTCGGGATTCTCGGGGGTTTGAGTGATACTCGAGATATTGGCCCCGCCGACGGGGCTGATAAGCAGGCGATGTAATGAGGGTCTAATGTTGTAACTGATATGACCGTTCGATCCCAGCTGACACCAATCGCCGTCCCCTATAATCAAGTTCAGGCCGAGTTTGATGGACGCTTGATTAGTCTGGCGTAATAATGCTCCCATCAAGCGGGCTCAGTAATCAACCGGACATTCGCTGTATTCGTATTTTCCTGAAGTGTGTAGGACTGATTCCTACATATTCCTAATGGCAAGAAGAAATTGCTAACTCGTCAAGAGCAGACTCTTATAAATTATATTCAGAATTTGGATTCAATAGCTTTTTATCTAATGTTAATATAAGAAAATATAGACAGGCACTATGTCAAATACGAACATCCTCGCATAGGCTGGAGATAGGCTGGAGATAGAAACAAACCAACTCTAATACCATGGAATGATCGCAAATGTTTATCTTGTAATACTCTAGAAGACGAATTTCATTTTATCCTCGAATGTCCTATCTTCCATCATATCAGAAAGAAGTATATAAAGAAGTACTATTGGAAACATCCTAATATTGTTAAATTCATAAGTATCAAGAAAACAGAAAGTAAAAAATAACAGAAAAACTTGGCTGTGTATGTTAATAAAAGTTTCGAAATAAGAAATAGAACATTTTACAATAATGTCTAATAAGTTTTACTGTGAAACTTATTGTAGATCGTCCTATTTCTCTTACAATTTGCCTTTTTTACCTTGCTTATATATAAACCACTACAGTAAACCCTCGTTTATCCGGACACCGATTATCCGGATGTCTCGCAATCCGAACAAAATTGTAAGGGAACGGAATTATTGGACCAGTTTATTGCAGACGACTTTTGAAAACATTGTGGGTAAAGAAGAAATTGCTCGTGACGAGCAATTTCTCCTTTTCCCACAATGTTTTCTGCCATATCAGAAGATTATCTTTGAATTTCATCACATTTTGAACTGTCTTCTGCAAACTCTTTCAATTTGGGACAGACGACAATTTGGCATTTGCTAAAGGGTTATAACTATACACCGCTCATACAGACCGTTTATGTCTTAATGTGAATGAGAACATGCTCTGCTTCATTAGTCCGGATTATTCGGTAAACCGGACATTTTGTTGGGAACGGTCGTGTTCGGATAAACGAGGGTTCACTGTATATGTAAATTATAGTCTTATAAATTATTGCATTCTTCTCCACAAAAGCAATATGCGACTAACAGGTTTAGTGTTAGCAATTGCCTTTTGTATGGACCTTGTATTAACCAGAGCCGTGCTAAACATTGTTGTAGCTTTCATCTTATAAAATACTCCAGCAAATATATTGCTTGAGTTTTCATTTTGATAGTGAATATTTTAAATGATACTTTGATATATTGCAACTATATCCTACATCTAGGTTTAGCACGATACTGGTGTGTCTTTTAAATGTTTACTTCTTGTGTACTGATGGGTCTATGGCCTCATGTATCAATAAAGTATCTATCAATCTATACATATTGGTTTTTGTGAATTGTCAGGACATGAAGGACTACCAGGGAACAACAAATTGTGCTGGAAAAAGATATGAAGTTACAGTAATGGGTATAAACAATTATTACAAATAGGGAACAAATGCCACAAGAAGATTTTTGTCCTAATTGTCATTTTTTTCTAAAGTTTTCCAATGAAAACACAATTAAGTAAGGTATTCTTGAGAAATGGCCTCGGAAATAAACTAATTGTCATTCAGACAAACAAGCAAAACAAATTGACTTAAAGCTCACCTGTCCGCCTCTAGTGTTGACGGTTCGGGGCCCGATCCCGGCGTAATATCTCTTAGCAACACTGTACTTGATCACGTCACGGTACTACTACCAGAACGTATTTATCAATGAATTGTATTGCTTGTTTTTTTTAATCTCCGAATAACAAGGACAGCATCGTGAATTGGAATGCACTACCATTCAAAACTCAACAGGGAAGTTCAGGTAAGGAACCAGGTAGTTGTTTATTTCCTTTTTGTATCTGAACCGTCGTCGCGGAATTGAAAAAATGATGACAAAGGCTTAAAGGTGGACACAGCGAAAGAAAATACATACCACTCTAAAGGAGACCCCTCTAAAGGTATCATTTGCGGTTTCCAATTGAAATAAATTCTTGATAGTACTTCGCACTTGTGTTCGTCCTTGTGGTGCGGGATGCCCGGTACAAGCACCATCGACTAAATATTGGGATAGATTTGATACAAAACCTGTTTTCATTGGAATATTCATTGGCTAATACCAAGTTACCAAGTGCCAATTCATTGGTATATATTTCATTGGCCAAGTAAATTGGCGGCTGGTCTGTGATCCAACCTGTTTGTTACTCTGAGTATCTTTCCTCATAACGATTAAGCAGGTATTCTAGATTTCAAAAAGCAGAAGACACACATTTTTAGAAAATACCCAGCATTCAAACGGTTTATGGTGGTTGTTCACGTATAATATGACAAAATTAAATGTCGTTCGAACAACACGGTTTTTATTTTGTTGTTCGATGTACGTTTGAAAGCATAAATGATTCAGGAAGCGTCACTTTATTTAAGAATATAAGTTTTAACTTCCATAGTTCCTCACATTTTTTAACAAGCACCTTTAAACGCATCGTTCGTTTCTTTTGTCACTTTTAATATCATTTCAAAATACCGTCTACTGCAGGACACCAGGGAAGGACAATTTAGGGCTTATCAGCATGGTAACTCGAGATGGTTGTTGTATAATGGAGTAATCTGTGTGTAAGTGTAAACCTGATCCTTTAATGCTGTCACCATGTTACCCCGTGTCACCGCAGTGTCACATGGTGTCAAGCACGTGCTGTGGGAGACAGATAACGACAGTACCTCACACAGACAAAACGTCTATGGGAACAAAGTAAAGATATAACAAATTGTGTACAAATTGTCACACATGAATGTGCTTTTTCACAAATGAAAACATTTCAAAATAAAATAAAAACAGATTTTATATTTTTGCTAGATATACAATTAAAAGAAGCTATTGACAGCATGGCTAATTCCACAAGCATCAATTCATCTTAGAGTGTACAGTTTATATGAGGTAGCTCTGAAGAGCGATATCATTGGATTAGAATACATGCTAATTAGTTATATTCTCACTTCAAATGATTTAAAACGATCTAATTTTGCTGCCAATGACTATTCCTTAGTGGGTATATAACTTCCAAATTGCCTCATATCCGTAAACAAGCATCTTTTACTATAGATAATTCTTCTTCGAAACGTGTTATTTGTGAGAAGAAGGGAAACCGACTACATATACGTTTTTGTTACAGTATAAATATACTTCAACAGGTCTAAAATTTTCTCAGAGATATTCTAAAAAAGTAGATTACATAATTACGGACATTTGAATTAGAATTGGTAATAAATGAAAGCTTAATAAGAAAGAAGTATTTTGTCGTTGAGAATTTGAGACATGTGCAGTGCTGACAGTGCTGTTTTAAATCAAGAAACTGCCCGTTGCGAATGGCTTGAATGGTTCACGGCTAACACTGTTTGCTGTTAATGTTTTGACTTGAAAGCTGTTCTTCCAAACACACTTTGATCCAACAATACCATTTTAGGACAATAAAAACTAAGCATTTTATGGTTAAACAACAGAGTCCTTTATGTTTCTTTAAATGATAAATTGAGATATGTTGGCCATATGTGTAGGAATTAAGAATGTGCAACGCCGTTCTACGTTTGAGGCTCGTTGTATTTGATAGCTTTGATTGGTATGAAAACCCATGAAAGGAAATCTCTTGACCAATTTTGGTAGTTTAATTGTTCAAAGAAGGAAATCCCCATGGTTTTGAGAATGCTTTTTGACAACAAACTTATCAATACCATAGTTATGCGATGCTTATTCTAGAAAGGTGCTGTACACACAATAACTAACATTTCTTTAATTGGAATGCTCTTTCAAACAAATGTTTTTTTAACCTGTAGGCCCAACTGTAAACTTTAAACTCATTTAAGGCATGGACTGTATGAAATATAATGCAAATATGTTCTTGAAAACTAAATGAAATATGTGACTATATAAAGAAAACTAGCTCGTGACCAGGAAATTCTCCTTTGCTTACAATGCTGTCACTCCTGAACCACCAAGCGAGTACGTTGCTTTTGGGATAAATATATCTTTATATCTATCTATATTTATTTATTGTTGACATCATTATATCTTGCTTTGTCATCCAGCTATAAACTACCGTATACGTGAACAAGAAATCAGGTAAGGAGTCTTGTTCTCTATATAACTTTAATAAGCAATGGTTTCTAAATCTCACCCGAATAATGAATATCTTAAAACCTAATTTATGATTTCAAACGCTGGTTCAACACTTGTTCTACCTACAGATTTACGGCATCTTTAAACACTATGACAAGGTCAATGCAATTAACTGAAAACCGGCGTTTGAATAGTTCGGCGAAATTTTGCCGATTGTTACATGTAGTATAGTCAATCAGGTGAATAAGCAGGTATATGCCAAATCTAGAGATGAAATACGACTTAAGTTGCATACCAGAGAGACGGTCGGTACAAAATACATAGAAAAGCATTTCGTCATATCTGGAAAGTCTCACATAAAGTCGTAAATCACTGTTACAACAGAAATGCGTTCGTTCAGAACCATATACATGGGCGCTCTCTCGCTTGTTACCAACATCGTCATCCAGATGGAATGCGAGGATGGGTACCAGCAAACGAGCGCCAGCTAGCACACTGGGCTGTTGAACCCGGCTCGGTGCTCTAATAATGGTTAATTTGCGGATACGGGTCACATGCACAGACATGATATGGGAACCAGGGTTGGGCAATAAATGTGTCTAAGACGCACCTGTTTTACCATCCGTATAGCCTGTCTCGTTTTTAACAATTAAAAGTGGTTACGTCATGTATGAAAGTAATTCTACATGATAATGATAAGGGTTCTACACCAAAGAATAGAGGTAAGCCGGTTTAACCATGATTTATTGGCTACATGTATGAACTGCTCATGGCAGATAATGACGGTAATTCTATAGGGCATATGTTGAAATATCGGTTAAATATACATGTACTATACACAACATTGGATCTTGGTCTCGAACGAAGAGGTAATCGGTCGATCTGTATCATTGGTCCTATATTGTAGTTATTATTAACCTCAGGATTTGTTACTGTCCAATGTCAAAATGTTACGGTAGGTTTTTACGCAGTTCATGCCATTCGTAACCCTCAGAATGCTGGATTTTTTAACGTATACTTTCCAAAACCTTAAGTATCTGCCTAATTTTGCTGTGGCAAGATACTTAGAGTAATTAACGTGTTAAATGAAAGGCGAGCAGCAAATTTACATGGCGGCTGGCCTGGATCTAACATGTTTGCATGAGAATGAAGTAGGTTCCAGCACTTTAAGGGTTAAACCCATTTATGGATTTATTTCGTATGAAGGTACTTAGTCAGTAGTTATTATAAACATTTCCAATAAGGACACACCCTTCCTTTAAGAATGAATTTGTGTAAGACACTTTTTCAAGCGTTAAACTGGTGGATAACAACGGAAACTATTTCAAGCTAAAAGAGGAAGGGCTTTTTAAAAGGAAATTGAATATATTGTGTGAATTTTATGAATCTTTATAGTTTAGTTTAAATTTTATATATTTTGTATCGATTATGACACAAATTCTTACAACTTAGATTAATCACTCTTGATATTGCTTCATGGACCATAACCAGTAAGCACGACGAACGTGGATTCATGAAAGGTCGCAAGGCGGAACCAGCTTATCACGGAATTTGAACCCACGACCCTGGTGTCTGATGGCCAACGCTCTAGTACTTGACGACTATCCACTGAACCACGTTCCAAAGATAAAGCCATATTGGACATTTGAACCCATTCCCATAAATGAGGAAGTGTTATTTATCTTAATTCAAAGCAACATAAGATGTCAAATATCAAGTAAGAAGAAGAACAGTTTCATACAATGCTGTAAAAGATCCCAACGGCAAAATAGAAAGCTCTGCTATTGCAAAAGTTATTTATCTAAATCTCCTACTAAAGACGCTTAACCCTTGGAATGCTGGGTAACTTTCTTAACATGGATTTTTGGTGTCGTCTGCTTTTCAAAACCTTAACTATTTGCTAAATTCTGTTGAGGAAAGGTGCTCAAACGCAAACAGGTTCGATCACAGGCAATTCGCCAATTTAATTGGCGGCTGGTCTTGATCTAACCTGTTTGCATAAGCATGAAATCGGTTCCAGCATTCTAAGGTTCAAACAAATTTGAATGAAGGAAAGGATCGAGTGGGATCGGTGAACGTGCGAAAAAGTCCCAATCCAGCGTACAAACTAACAAAACATTTGCACTTGAAATCGTAATGGAGTTATGAAAGAAATGCACACAGAAGAGACAAATACGTGCAGGTACACAACATTTTGTTTCGGAATCTAATATCTTTCATAAAAATAAAACCACATTAAATTGTCTATTGAGTTGCATAGTTTGTCAACGCTGTGCACAATAACGGCTTAACATAAAAAATCCATTAAGAAACGTTCGTTTGTTTTTTTGTTATTCAAACAAGTGTTTGAGAGGCATGGTGAGATAGAAGGGGTAAAAACCAAACAGATAAATTGGACATAACGTAATTCAATTCCATCATTTGGAATATATACAGATATGTGTTTGTAGTTAAAGGGTTTTTGTGACATAGGAGGCAACCGTTGGATTTTTTCCTATTTGAAACAGACCCACTGCAAGGCTAATGCCTTATTCAGCGACTTTGTATCAAGCCACACTTGAAGGTAATATGAGACAAGACATTATAGTTATCCCTTTACAGCGGTTATTGCAGACTATTACATGAATACAATATTAAAGTAATTCGAAGATATATTCGTCCAACTGGTTGTTTGATTGTGAGTTTAAGGTGAGACACCATTTGTCGTTATGTATCAGTTATGTTATGAAAGCAATCGTCATAGATGCATTGCCTTGAGCCCCAGAAGCGCATCCCTTTTGGAAACAGATTTGTATTCCCCTTCCTAATGGTAGGCTAGTTACCTAGAGGTCGTTTGATGGGGGACTCTGAATAAAAACCAAATAATTAGATGGTTTCTTCACTTTGGTTATTTCATAGCATTCATTCTAAATTGTATTGTTTTTACGACTTATCTATCGAAAGCGCATTGTTGGTTAAGAAGAATACATACTTTCAAATTAATATAACGCTCTGTTATTTCTTTTTGAGTTTTATATAGAAAAGTTGTTTGTCAAAGCGTTTGGTTGTTTTCTATTCTTGCATCTCCACTTTTGTTTTCATCATTTTTCCTTTTTAATGAAGAACACTTACCACCCGGGGGATTATAAGAATCTTATCATATAAACCACTTGGTGACATGTCAAACCCTACATACACAGACATAAACACTCATCTGGCCACATGCTTGTCCGGACGAACCGTTGTCATAGCCGTATACAGTACGGACGTATGGTTACCCCCGGGTACATCATTGGAACATCATTAAAGTATTTAACGAAATGGAATTAACGATGTTTGAGCAATAGTTCATGGAGAGGAACCGAGGACATCTTTAGTTAAAGCTTATTTATATTACATTGATTGTGGCGGAAGTTTGAAGCTTATTTGATCACTCTCGATGACTGCTTTCTGGATACTATACCAGTACTCGCGTCGATTCGTCAAAAGGCCAACGCTCTACCACTGCCCCACTGTCGTCCGCAGGCATCTTTGACACTGGGGTTTAAAATGTTCAATTCTTTTTCTATCAACTTTGGAATGAAATTCAAGACGGTCGTGGTGAACATTTAAACCCCTATAAAAGGTGAATACTATAATGTATATCACTGTAGAGAAAGTGATTACATCAGTGTCGTCTATGGTGTAAACCCCTATCAGTATATATTCATGCATTTCCAGTGGAATCTCTTCACCATGAAGTTGGAGTGGCCATTCAAAAAAGTTGGACGTAGAGAGAGTTTGACATACAGTCAAACTTGTGTTAAGAGGCCAGCCTATGGGACAGAGTAAGTTGGCTGTTTAAGACAGGTTGGCTGCTTAACACAAATTGATTTACACTATAAATCTAACGATGGGACTTGCTGAAGTGGCTGTTTAAGACAGGTTGGCTGCTTAAAAGGGTGGCTGCTTAACACAAGTTAGACTGTATATTGTTATGAATGACGAAGTGTGATTCTGATCGGGTACGAATTAAAAATGAAAATTAAGCTGGTAATGTGACATCTTTATATTATTTTAATTTAATTGTCCTACAAAACCGCAATTGTGGTATTGGTAAATGTTACTTGTATGAAGAAAAGAGTGATCCTCGGTTAATTAATCTGATTAGAAATAACACACTTTAACAATTATGAGAGCGATTCTGCCATTTTTTTCTTTTTCATTACCGTTTTGCCTTCCGTAGGTAATAGTTTATAAGTGATATACGGAAGTATGCATGATAGCGTGTTAGCCGTGAGCATATTTTTGGCACAAATAGGATACTCGATCTAAAATAAACAAAGTAAAAAACTACTTAAGATGTGATAAGTGCGTGAAAACATATCCATGCACTAAAAATAGGCACACAGAAAAGAAAGCCCACTGATCGCAAGAAAAAAAGTTAATTCTCTTTTCTACTCTTTTGTTGCATGTAACGATTTGGTGCAGAACGCCCGAATATCGAGTCCATTCAAAAAAGCTTTTTACCCGTCCGGAAGTAATTTATTTGTACTTACTTAAGTTTACGTAATGCCATCTATGAATTTTTAATCAAATGTATCTAGATAGATAAGGTCATAAGCATATCAGCATAGGAGTAGTTTACATTTAAGGGAGAAACCAGTATGCTAAGCCTTATTGTAGGATATAGTTGCAATATATCAAAAGTCATTCATATTGTTCACTATATATAAGAAAACACAAGCAATGGATTATGTGTGCTCTTTTATAACATGAAAACTACAATACTGTTTAGCACGATTCTCCTTAATAAAAGGTGATTCCATCAAACAATTGATAACACGTTACTTGTAAGTAGCGTATTGCTTTTGTGGAGAATGTATTACTATAGCCTTGTCGTTTACGTAAGCTTATCCGGAACAAGCCATTGTATCAGTGATGCTACATGCTATATGTATGTTTGAGAGCAGTGTCAGTTCTCTTTGGGGGCGGGGGAAATCACGTGGCCAACGTTTACAATCTTATGTCGGAACAACATGGTTCCGCCAATGACGGAACAGGTTTTTTTCTGCTTCATTTGCCAATGAACGCCGTATTGTGTAACCTGCATGAGTTGACCATCAACTTTCCGAATCTGGTGGTATATGATTACCCATGCACTATAACAGCGTTACGTCTAACACTCGGCAGAGAAAGCGCTGTCGACGACCGACTGTTTTGGACACGTATGCTCGTCGACTGCGATCAATGGTACGTTGACGATAGAAGGGGAAATATACCAATTTGTTTCAATATTTCAAGGTTGAATACCCTCATTCCGTTATTTTGAAACTCGTCGTCAGATTACTTCGATCGATTAATGTATACATCGTGGTTTGAATTTTTCGGTTAATGCGAGTAGTTTCGATCTCGATCGACGTGCACCGAGAACGACCGAAGTAATTAGACGAAAGAAAGAGTTTCAAAATGGCGGATTATATTATATAATATTATATCTAAGTATCAATTGGGCGAGTTGAAAAGGAGATTTATTTTGTCAAGGAGTATATGCTGATGTATAGGTGGATGAAAGTTAAACAAATCAAGGCATGACAAAGGGTAATATGGACTTTAACAAAATATTTAATGACATAAATCTTTAAATACATTTATGGTTACAACTGTTCAATACTGAAAATATGAAATTACGTCTCATTTAAAACGATAAAGTACAATACATCTCAATACAAAGTTACAAGGTGTAGGTCGGGACAAGCATGTTCACGTGAAACCTGATCATCCCGATCGACACATTCATCCTCTGTACATTTGGTTTTTATATTAACAGGCGAATTTTTAGTTAAAGGAAATAAATCATCAGACGACTCTTGTGATATAACCTACAATGATCGGTGATAATATTGGCATAAAAAAGTGTGGGATAATGAGAAACTGCGCATCTCAAGCAGCATTTCTCCCCATTTTGTCACTTTTGTAGAGAGAAACATGTGCTGTAATTGGTTTAAGTCTGATTCAGTCATCTGTTTAAGTTTTCTTTAGTGTGACTAATTTGACAAGATACGATATCTTTGTCAAAGTGTTCTAAAATTGCCATATATATATAAAATATTATGTATGTGCTTATTGTTAAATCTGTGTGTGTTTAATGTGGAACACCCAAAATCTGCCCTTTACAAAATATCGGATTATGGGTATTCTACCTTAAACTGTCCTAACCTAATTCAGGTACACACTTGCTTACGAGGTTTCATTCCATTGTGCAAATAAATGAGCATAGTTCGTTGAGATTCTTAATATTATGAGATCTAAACGCATTTAACTTTGAATTATCTCGAATAAAACACACTTTACACATTACAATAAAAAATGACGTTTTTAACGAAAACAGTTGTAATTCCTTTCACAATATAAATCAACTCATAACATTATCAACCACAGTTATTCTTCAAACAACTGTTATACGTGGTACACATGTTTAAGCAAAATCCTTGGAGATGGCATGAACGTTAACCGTAAAACGGCTTACACACCCATTCCATCGTGGGACGTTTTTGCGATCGGTCCAAATTGAATGCAGCAATTAGCATGAGCAAACTTCAGTTTATTGAATTGTTAATTAGAAATCACAATGACAAAAGGATAAATTGCTCTCATGGAGCAATGCATCCTTTTGTCACAGTGTTTTCTAAAGACTTCTGCAACGTCAGATACGTCAAAGTGAGATACTTTTGAGTCTTTAAATAAGCCAAGACACTCATCTGGCTGTTTTATACATTTTCACTAAAGACAAGGTAAAACGTTTCATTAGTAATATATAATATTTGTTCAATCATTCACGGCGAATGCATGCATATATCTATTTTCATGACACAGACAAATTCAACACATCCAGTCGATAAAACAAGCCTACAAATTGGCAGCATTTATCACGGAAGGTATCCCTCTGAATGAATACCAGTCTTTGGTCTCAATACGTCAAAGTATTACATAAACACATTCCTTCACATGTAATTATATTAGGCAAATTCCAAGCGAACGCAGTCGACGATTACAAAGTTTTAGATATCTACTTAAGTTTTGGTATTGGAAATTAATTATTTTTTAAGAGAAGAGATTATTTTGTGACAGCGGTGGTTTAAACAGACTGTCTCAGGTAAACGTGATTTCACTTCATTAAATTTGCCAAAAACACGAAATCACATGTGCTTATAAATCCGACTTAAGTTGATTTCAATTTTTCGTGTTGAGTTGTCTATGTACTGTGTTGACAAATTAAAGAAGGACACGTTATAATGATAATGTTGCTAGAGGAAATCCGATTTATTCCCTTAAAAAACCTATTGAATAAGAGTTTGAACGTAGCATGGCATCGTTGATTTCATTCAACCATGTAGCTATCGAACACTGAGCCAATTAGTCAGCTAGAAAAAAAGTAGGAATTTTCTAAAACAATTATTTTACTTTAAGAAATGCATAGGCAAACATCCATCCAGAGGGAGTCTTCAGTGTGTATCTATTATCGTTTGCAGTGCAAAAATCTGCAAAACAACTTAGTGTGGAATCCACGATTAACCCCCGAGTCTAACGCCAGACTGCAAGGTTGTCTGAGACTGTTACGCGTTAAAGTGCTTGTTCACAGATTTGAGGAAATTTTGAAGTTAAAAATCAATTTCTTTACAATTGTACAACAGCTTTACTGTTATATGATTCGCACTGAAGAATAGTCAATGAAGCAAAATTAGATCGTTTTCAATTCTTTGAATTGTGTATACAATGAATTAACAACTATTTTAATCCAAAAGCGTGACCTCAGTTTTTAAGATCTATCGAAATTTAACCGTACAAAACTAGAAAAATGTACACTTTCTAAATTCCTTATGCTTTCAATAACTACTTTCAATAGTATATGAAAGAACCATACGAATTGTATTGTTTCAACGAAATTTCAATGTTGACTTTCAAATTCTGCCTTATGTGAAGAAGCATGTTTAACTCATTATTCAATGTTAACATCGGTTAAAGTTCCGATGTGTTAAAGTATATGCCAATATGAATAAGAGGCCTTATTTTTTAGTAATCATTTAAATCATTTGGGGTTTTCTAACACAGTAATAGATTTTACGAACGTGGCGTTATCCCTCTATAATTGATTTCACGAAAGGTGCAATGATTATTTTAAGATTCATTTTCTAGAGTGAGAAAGAGAATCACTCTGTACGAATTCTAATTCAATGTCTTTAATAAACAGTCATCAATACATTCATAAAATGCAGTTAAACATCTATACGAGTTTCTTGTGTGTCTTGCATCCCGAACCGAACTTAAACCTATTCCTACATTCCAGATTAATGGGATTTTTAAAGCGGTCAAGTAAGTCGCCTCTACATGGGTAAGAGTGAAGTAATGTCATTATTTCCACACAACTAATTCAGGACATCAGGTAGTAATTACGTGTGACAAAAGGGATCGCTTTGATGTGCGATTACTTTTAAATTATCACTTTAATTTATTCCTAGCCACAGTAACATGTTTTCTATAATAGTGTAAGAATTAATGGTTGTTAGAGAAAACACTGTAGTGTTTTGCGTGACCAAGAATAATGTTCCCCTTTTCGCTAATTTGTCGAGTGTTGACTCTTTATTTGATATAGGGAAGTTAAATGAGTACAATCGGAGATCGTCCCACGAACATGAAGACGGGCATTGTGAATACAAAGCGGATTACTATTTACCCATAACCAAACGATAACGACCTTTGACCAGTTTGTTGCAGACAACTTTGGAAAACATTGTGGAAAAAGAAAAGTTGCTCTTAACGAGAAATTTCTCCCTTTCGACGGGAGTGAAAAAGAAATTGGTTGGACATATTGTACAACATTGAAACTAGAAAATAATTCCATCGGGCTTACAATTTAGACGGAGTTATCCATTACAAAGTATATGTGCACTTTATCTCTTAATTCATGCATAGAAAAGAGCTTCTTAATACATAATTATCCTATCAAAGAAGTATGGTGTAGGATATATAACCCACACAGAGCGATTCTTAACGGCATGAGTTTGGAATTTCTATAACATCGAAGTCAGTATACAAGCTTCTAAGAGGAAAGCACATTTTCACATGATGTGACTTAAATAACACCAACGCGTTTTTATGACATCGTACAGAAAGAAGATACCCGTCATAAAATATTTATCTGAAGCCATTTTGATGTAAGCGGCCCAAAGAACTTTGATCCGTGATTTTTGTAACACAGTATACTGTATATAAAACCTACCCAAATCGGGCGGAAATACATCCCAAGGATATCAACGTAAAATGACGTTCAAGATCAGCATGTACATTTATAACACGATGATTAGGTAAGACACTCTCCGCTTTCACCCTGCATTGTGATCCGTTTTTAACCATTAAAGTGCTGGAACCGACTTCTTGCTTATGCAAACAGGTAAGATCCAGGCCAACCGCCAAGTAAATTGGCGGTCGGCCTGTGATCTAACCTGTTTGCTACTCGGAGTATATTTCTTTGAAGAAATTAAGCAGATATTTAAGGTTTTGGAAAGCAGTCGACACAAAAATATATTTTTAGAAAATTATCCAGTATTCTAAGGGTTAGATAGGTTAAGGAAATCGCAGAAATGGGAAAGAGGCATCTCCGATGGTGTCATATTCGAACCAATTGCTGTTATTTCTCAACAGTTTTCCTTAGAATTTGTCTAAAACCATTTTCGGTACCGGACGATTAAATCCCAGGTCCAGTCGACTGATAAGTGCAGTGTGCCCTGTAAACGTCCAGTTTACGCCGATATAAAGACTCGGACCTTATACCGAGAAATTTTTCCCTTTCCTACAATGTTTTCTGCCATTTCAGAAGATTATTTTTCAATATCATCACATTTTGAAATGTCGTCTGCAAACCCTTTCAATTTGGTTAAGGGATAAACGGTGAAGCATTGTCAGAATATTGCGAAGATTTATATCTGAGACAACACTTTTCGCATGTTGGATTTACAAGATGTTTTCACAGAGGCGCAATACGATACAAAAAAGGTGTGCTTTCGCCCGCCCTCGATCTAGTGTATGTAATGTGATTTGTTTGAAGTGAGATAAGCCAAGGGGTGCGCTTGTACAACGGTCCGAAATACTATACTTAACGGATCCCGGCCGAACAAACATGCGCGCGAATCTTCGCTAATAGTTAGCATGTATTTCTCGTAGGACCCATACCATTTTTTAAGAGAATTGTCTATATGTAAGAAATACCAGCTGTGTAAACACAATCAACTATATTAAGTGTCGTCAAATTGTTCGGTTGCAAATAGTACAAGCTTTTTCTTTTGTCATTATGTCTCTTGTAACCGACGTAGGGGTTCGAATCCCATGAGAAACGGTGTACACTTTGTGACTTTTCATTAACCCACAACCTGTGCGAGTATTGGTAATGTTTCCATCAAGCTTAATCAAGAATGAATAAACTAAGTTTAAAGAACCTGCTTTATAATCGATGTAAAAAATATAAGTTTAAGCTAAACTTACTGAGAGAGTATCCGTTGGTAAACAAAAACATGCTCACTTGGGCTTTTTTGTCTATTTCATAGATTACACTATTCTGGCAGAGAGTTCAATTAAATCTATATCAATTCTCATTGTCGTCTTTAAAACGTTTCTAATTCTAGACTATTGGGAATTATGTTTAGCAAAGAGACATTCAGTGTTGCATGCAATAGAATTACTTTTTCTGCCAAAATGACCTTTTGTCCAATTAAAACATAAACAAAATATATACGTACATTTATCAATAATACTCACACTTATAGTCTGTCAACATAACCTTAACATATGAAACAAATATAATCGCTTTTACCATTTTCTATTACACATTCGAGCTGACATTTCAAAAGATTTCCATCAGTTAAAAACCTTGCATTTCATGAGACTCATCTTTTAGCCTTTTTCTTTTATAAGCAGATGGACATATGGTGTTGACAGTGATCAATTCGAAAAAGTAAGATCACTGTAGAGTTTGTGACAAGACATGTAAATACTTCAGGTTGGTCGTTTCCAGATTCTCACCATTTTGGGAAAATTTGATCTTATCCTATTGACATGTCTGACTGATAGAACTGTTCCCAGATATTGACCAATTAACCCTAAGAACGCTCGGTAAATCGCTAGATATAGATTATTGTGTCATCTGCTTTTCAAAACTTTAGATATCTGCTTAATTTTGATTAGGAGGGATACTAAGAGTAGCAAAAAGGTAAGATTACAGGCTAGCCGTCAATTTACTTGGCGGCTGGTCTGGGTTCAACCTGTTTGCACAAGAATGAAGTCGGTCCAAGCACTATAAGGGCTTAAAGCCAATAACTTGTATGTCATTAGACGACAAAACATTCAAATTATTTAATGAACTATTCTCTCCATCAGTCTTTACTTATTTGTGACCGATAAAAAAATCATTTATTCTTCGTGATTACATTCAAATCTTTGGCACACAATTTGAGATACGACTGTTTGCTGCACGTTATAATGATCAAATGGCGAGAATGGCATGAAACTATGGACACACTTCTTGATAAATCACTTCCTAGAGATCAGTCGGTCTCAGCTCTGAAGGTACATCGGCTGTACGGGTTGTTTCATCCCGTAATAGTTAATATTATAATTCTGTCCTAATTGGTGATTGTTCATGGATTCACATGGATTCATCTGTGTTTGCTGTGACATGGCCTGTGGCGCCGCCCTGAAGCCCAATATATCGTTCACGGAATGAGATGACGCCCAAGCCCGCATCATACACGGGGTTACACAGTTCGACATTTGGGGCTTACTGTTCATTTGGTGGTTTAGCTGCGTAAAACTACTCTGTGTTGGCATTGTGGGTGGCGGACACGATTGCATTGTGGGTGGGGGACACGAGTACGGGTACATTTGAAACTGGGGGTTATAGAAGGGACCGGGGGCCGGGGCACCCACGGGCACGTTCTTGGCGTCGTAACTTGCGCCCTGATTGGTGGGCGAGGCCCCTCCTCCTATCTTGTTTCTGAGAATCCGACTGATGGAGCTGACGGAAGGCACGTTATACTTGTCACACACACCGTCCGCCAGGAGTTTATCCCGGATCTCCCAGGCGAATATCCCCGGGTCACGCTCCTTGTATAACTTGATATGTTTCACGACGTTGGGTGTCGTGACGCGGGGCTTGCTGCCCCCTATGGCCCCGGGCAGGATCGAGCCCGTCTCGTTATACCGGGCGAGGATCTTACTGACACACCCATGGGACACCCGGAGCTGGCGGGATATATCACACGGGCGCACACCCATCTGCGCCAGCTCGATTATCCGGAGTCGGATGGCGTTGGGAAGCGGACGGCCGTTAACAAACACACCACCCAACTGGTTCACCTCGCCAAACGTGGTCTGGTCTGAAAGAAAAATAAATTTTGATTAGTAAAACTCCATTGATGGTCTATTTTAACGAAGACCAATCAGTGCTCGTTAAAGCATAAGGATTACTTTACCATCGGTACTTAGATGGAAGCGATCGAAATGTAGAACATTCAAATGAAATGTAGTGATACCCAAACTTCATGTACGAATTCTTAATCGGTTTGCTAAATATACACTTAACTGAATACACCTGTAGCAGAAATTTGAGGAAACGGCATGACAAAATGTCAATTTCAAAAGAGAGCACCTGTTCCCTTTTGTCGAAGTACATGCTGAAAACTTGTATAATACAGATTTATATGTTATAACACTCATCCAGAAATTAAGATAATGTGTGCATGTTATTCTATCTTGCTAAAATATAATTCTCTGAAATGAATGGGGGAAATATTTCTGAAATGCAGTCTTCTTAACTTTTAAGTGGGTCCCTACCTAAAACACAGATGGGAACTTACTCTTACAATACTGGTTTCAACGGATAATTTGTAAACGATTGATGAGCAGTTCTGACACTTAACCCATATAGTGCTGGAACTGACTTCATGCTTAAATAAACAGGTTATATCCAGGCCAGTCGCCAATCCACTTCAAATAAATGACCTGTGATCTAACCTGCCTGCTTATCTGAATTTCTTTCTCCAACAAAATTAAACATATATTTAAGGTTATGGCAAGCAAACGACACAAAAGTCTATGTTTAGAAATAGCATTCTAAGGGTTAAGACTAAATTCCTACCGAAACTAAAGCCTTAAACCTCGAAGGAATGATTTCCAGAGTTATAAAGATCTCAAAGATTCATGGTTGATCTATGACAGATTTTATTCCATTCAACAAACATGAAGTCCATTGTTGGTGAATTGTAGAAATTGGGAGATTGTTCACGAAGGAATTCCGGAATTGATTACAATAAAAATTGCCTGTGACGAGATTTTCTACTTTTTAAAATTATCTACAGCTCATTATCTTCCAGCTGTATTGCAGTCCAATGTGTTAGCTTCAAGCAATTCCAAGTTGCTAACGTTGGTCAGTTGGTAACACAAGTATATAATCTCCCCATTAGTCCTAGCTTTAGTTGAACATTTCTACCATATTATTTTTCATTGATAGCACATCTTTCAATGGAGACTGTTAACCCTTAGAATGCTGGGTAAGTTTCTTAAAATATACTATTGTGTCGTCTACTTTCCAAAACCTTAAATATCTGTTAAATATTTATGAGGAGGATACTCCGAGTAGCAAACAGGGTAGATAGATAAATTGGCGGCTGGCCTGGATCTATCCTGTTTGCATAAACATGAAGTCGGTTTTCCAGCACTATAATGATTAGAATGTTTTTCGTAATGAATAAGCATGTACCTACTTTTGAAGAAGGTGATATTTCAAACATATCTCAAAAAAGCATGGTTATCAAATACTGTCTTTTTATCACAACGTTTTATTTCAATCGCATATCATTGAGATTAACGTCATCTCATCTCATCTACAGTATATAAGCTAGGTTACTGTGGTGACTAAACATGATATCTAGATTGTTTTGGTGTCTCATAGATGTTGAAAATGATTCTGAAAATTTATGACAAGGGAGTACTTGCAAGGGAATTGCCGTCTTTAAGTACGATAATAATTTTTTTCACCAACACTATATAAATCACTATTGATTAGATTTAGCAAGTTAAATTGGTAAAACAATTTGCCATATGTGAAAATCTTTTGTCATGATGTTTTCTTTCGTTCGCGCTGCTCATGTTTGGTCGATTGCTGCAGCTACGATAGATTTGCAAGGGAATGATTAAAAAAAGGTTCAACATATCTTAGGAACATTTCTTTGATACAAATCAGAAAAAGAAAGAAAAAACGTTTGTTCTGTTGGTAATCGCAACCTTGTCATATAATAATATTTCACAAATAAAATTGGTCCGATTGAAAATAAATGGACCTATCAATGCCATTTGATATTGAATAAAAAGATCCTTTTTAAATTGCCGACTGCCGTTCATTCTAATCGATCCATACAGGGATGAAAGCACGAGGACAAACGCTCTACGAAACACCGTAAAACAATACGGTCGAACTGAATCCAAACTCCAAACTCCATTCATTATCAGCGATAAAATTTTAAGAAATACTTTTCACAGGATTCGCGTAAAAATAAGATTCATCAACACGCGGATTGCCGGAGTAGTGGTCACATCAAACGGGTTCTCAATTTCGTGTTATCACAAATCAATTGCCCCTCACAGTGGGTCCGTGGTGGAAATGACCCCTTAGGGGCCAATAATCGGCATTGTCGGTTTATGTTATCGACACGTCGAGAAGTGGGATGGATTTATTTGATTTCCCGTTGCTGATAAACCATTTAGTTATTGCATGCCGGGCTCTAACGCTTTCTACGAAAGGCTAATGGGCTAGTGACAGGAACGTTTGTTGTGATATAATTTCTACGCAGTTATTGCAGACGAGTCGATATTTAAAACGCAACGACTCGTTCATGTTGTTTTTGGGTTACTGTTTTTTTGTCCTCATGTTTTAACCTATATATGATTAACCCTATAACAAACACCTAATTTTCCACTGTCCCAAGTGGAAAGAATTTGCAGACGACATTTCAAAATGTGATGAAATTGAAAATTAAACTTCTGAAAGGGCAGAAAACATTGTGGAAAAAAGGAGAAATTGCTCGTGAAGAGCAATTTCTCCTTTACCCACAATAGTTTACAGATTCGTCAACAACAAACTTGTCAAATGACGTTATTGTTTGGAAATGAATTAAAGCGGTGTTTTGTCATTTATGAAAATAGAACAGCAAACGATAACGAAGTGCGATTTATAACATATCCTTTTGAAATTGAAAAGAAACAAGGTGACAAATGGAAAAATTGCTTATGTTGCAAGCAAGTATAACGAGACAATTAATGTAATGGGACATGGATATGACAATAAAAAATAGAAATGATTTTTAAACAAACAAAACATGACAAAAATAGAACTTATGATAATGAAATGATAAAAATGATATAATAATATAATAATAATAAAATAGTTAAACAATGATAACATATTAATAACAACAACAATAGTATTAATAATAAAAGTAATAATAATATAGTAATTATATGATAATAATAATAGTTATAATAGTTATAGTAATGATTATAATAAGTATGATTGTTATAAGGTTACTACAATAAATGATTAGACTTTTGAAGTTCTTCCTTTATCAACATTTTATCATTCTTACACCAGTTTGGTATGAATTATATTTAATTCCTTACTCTTAGAAATAAATGATATCCCTTGACATTGAAAAGCACATTCATGGTTTTAAAGTGACTGGTAAAATGTCTTATATGGACGAATGGTAGATAAGGCAGCTGATTGAGCAAAAACGGGTTGTAAACTCGTTATAAATTCTATGAGTGTCATGTGTGACTATTTATATATAAGACAGTAACAATTTGGAAATTGACGATGATTTTTATTATTTCTTTTATGAAAATCCCAATGCAAGATTTTTTGCAGTTTTGTATAATCAAAAAAGTCTTCGTGATATAAGAAAAAAAATATAAAGCGAACAAGTACATAAAGACAAAGTCATGCAAATATAAAGGGCCAAGCACGTGGTCTCTATTTGGGAATACTTTTGCATGATTGTTTGAGTTCATCTTTATATTTATCACTGATTTTAGACTTATTTACTTTCAGGCGAATTAGACCTTCATATTGGTAAGGCGAAAACTAGAGGTACAGCACATTTGTTAAGTTATCTTTACTTCGAATAATTCTAAACAAAATATCTAAGTTATTCCGAGCGCCATTCTACATGCCTCGTCTCTAGGTTTCTGTCTCATTTTTTCTCGGAACTTTCTTTGAACGGATTCCACCTGATTGGAATTTGTGACTAGTTCAAACTTAAGCAAGGACAGACAACAAAGACATTAATAATATAATTAACAGATTCCTTACGATATTGGGTAGAAACCATTGTTACGAACAGAGAAAACAATCTTCGTGAGCAGGTTATTTTTGTTCACAGTGGCCTCTAAATGCTTCCGGAGCAGATGTGTAAGTGTAGAGTATGGGTTAAAATAATTGTTTGGTCACTTTACAGGTAAGGCGATACTGTAACGTGCAAATCTCTAGCAAAGATTTTCTTTCACTTGCAAAATGCGAAAAAATGGCAAACCAAAGCACTAAAGCCCACTTTAGAATACGCATTATAGATAGCTAGAGGTGTGGTTGCAAAATTAAATTGTTTTCTTATTCATTTCGTCATTCAAAAGCGGTACAGAGTTTAAATGACATTTTAACTTTCCAGTGCGTGTAATCCTTTTCGGAAAAGCAGAAGATTGACATAACTATACAACTAAGTTCTATGTGTACTTTATAAAGTCTTGTTTTCGGCCAGTTTTATGAAAAAATAATTTTCAGAAGAAATCATATTTTAAGCAAAAAATTATATGTCGAAATCGCATCCCAAAATGAATACTTTCGATTTTGGTTTTCACCATAACACCGGTAAAATAGTGCCATGGTGACAAGAAATGGACTGTTATGCAACTTCGTTCGTCTGTTGTTTGGGTTTCTTGATTTGACACCAATTGCTCTTGCCGTGACTGTTGTTTAGGTTTCTTGATTTGACACCAATTGCTCTTGCTGTGACTGTTGTTTTGGTTTCTTGATTTGACACCAATTTCTCATGCCATGACTGTATTGGTTTTGTCGAAAAGGAAAGCTCATTTATTGCAAAGATGATTAGAACATATTTTCTGGGTTTGGCCTTGAAAAATCTAAATACATTACTTTTTACAGTTAAGACTAGTGAAATACGAAAAAAGAAGAATTAGTCCGTGTTGTTTCATGATATTCCCTTTGGCCGAACGGTTAGAGTACATAACTTAGAAACAAACATTTACTACATCCCTCTCTGCGTGGAGTTGATTTCCGATTAGTACCGAAGAATAGTCTCTCGGGTGACGAACTGTATGTCAATGGCGCAACAGAACTTGGCCATGCCAAAAAGAATCCTTTATGGATGGATAGATGGATTAAGGAATTAAAGCATTGTGCCCTAGAAACTGTTTCTGTAGTATCTTAGAATTACAACTTGTTTACAAATCCTCAAATTGACACATGCTTTGTTTTTTCTTCAACTTCATATAAATTTTTCTTGAGCTATATTTTCAATTTATATAATTATATTTACGACATACTTCAGGAGATATTGCGATTCTTGAACACTCGATGGCAATGCATCAACAATTATATTTATTACTTTTAGCATGGTCTGTTTTTTTCATCTGTTTTTTTCTTCTTTTTTTATGGGGTAGGGTTTGCACCATCAAAAAAGATTGCCTATCCCGAATTCAACTAGCAAGAATAAACACGCAACATGCAAAAGAATGTAAGTACAAAACAATAGAACAAAACGCCCAAACTGAACTTTAAACAGTCTTGATTTCTTTGTTTTAATGGATCAGTTGATATGAGATATCACAGCAGATCAAAATTGAAAGATATATCATACATCATTGATAAAAACATGTATAGCAATAACAGTGTCATGGTGGTAATTTGAATCACAGCACAGAAGTTCAATTGTGTAGCCTTTTCGGCTTAGACTTCCTATTCTAGTTGTTATATTTTCCCAGTTATCCAGATTACCATCGTTGGTTTTAACCCTCACTTCATAATACCTCACTACACTGTATCTGCTGCGGGTTTTTCTTTTTACAAAAAGAAACACCGTGACAAAATGATTATCTGCTTCTTACCAGCAAAATATTCCCTTTTTACGATTGTTTTTATTTTCAACCACGGAGAACATGTAATTTTCGTTTGCTATTGTACATTATCCATTACATATATTGCTGTTACAATTGGTTCTACCGAAATGATAGAGGATATGTACACATACATGTATATCAAATGATATTTATTATCATCTGCTGTTCAATCTTACAATTTGGATCAGTTACAAATTTCCAAATGGGAGGAACGGGTTTACGTTAAAATAAACGTTGTCGGAGGCCATAACAACTTTATTTGTTATTGGAGTCTGCCCAAATTGAAAAGTGCGTTTAGAAGAGTCAACATTTAGTGAAACAATTATATCGAACACACATGTTTTTATACATAAACATTAGAACGATGCCAAGGTGGAGAAATAAACGAGCATTTTTATTTCACCATTTTTTATCCCCCCTCGTTACGAAATCAAAATTCCTTTAATGATAATTCACACTCCCGCATAAGTTCAAGTCTTGACCTCTTTTTATTTATGTCTTTTATTACCAGACATATGATTATGAATTATGAAACAACACAATCGTTTTATTGTTGCTGTTTTTCTTCTCGTGTCCTGTTTTAAAGAAGCATATTTCAAGAGTCCCTATTTAATGTGGCATTTGAAGGCTGAGAAAAATCAAAATGTGAGGTTGCGAGCAATTTTTGGATTTTCACATTGTTCTTATAACAAAGGAAAGCATCAACAGTATACTGTACATGTATTACTGTTTCCCTTATCGTAAACACTCTTCTCTTTATGTGGGACCATTGAAAAGATGATACCCACAAACTATTCGCTTCTTTCTAGCAAGGGGTAAAAGTTAAGTTTTAAAGAGCATATGTCTAGTTGAATGTTTAGTGTGTTTTGGGCTGCTGATAGAGATGACAAAATATAAAACGATAGCGTCTAAAGTGGGATTTGAACCTCCGACCATTGTATGTTATAGGGTGTCTTTTCAGTAATGGTTGCACGGTAACAGTACTTTCAAACTGATGTTGTTTTCTGATTGAGGTATGGCCAGATGATAGACTTACATTTTCTTATGAATATTATATTCTTAGCTGCAATCAAATGAATGATTAGTTATATCTAAGAAGGGTTATTTGGTATACACTGTGTGTAAAGCCTGTGACACATAACAGGTAAATGTAAATTGTCTCTGGTTGAGGATATTCTATTTTGTCAAAACTATTTCGTATTCGATATTTGGCAAGGTAATTTCTTCAAATAGTTTATACCCGGGGAACTGCTAACAAACTCCTAGCTGGTAAACATTCGTTTCAACAAACTTTACACCATATCATGTATAATCCTCAGATATACTATGATGTCTACGAAATTGGAAATTCAAGAATAGTTGGAAATCAGGTAAAGAAACGCACACAACATGAGAATATTTACAATCCACCCTAAACGCCTTCAGTATCTCTACACAAGTCAGTTCATGAACGAAAAAATTCACTCCAATAATGGAAGGTGAAGGATGTGATGCTTGCACTTTCTCGAAAGCACACCGGAAGGCAAATTCGCACACCCCGGCCGAAGGAAACCTTTTATTGTATTTTTGCGTATGTAATTGTATCTTAATCATATCAACAACTTCCCCAAACAACTACACTACCCAATATTATGTGTATGGTAATTTGCTGACATGTCTTTACAAATTGTATCTGTGTCCATTTTGTAAATTGTGATGAAAAAAGAAGAATGTTAAATATTGAATATTGAATCGAATTTAAAATCAAATTAATCTTCACCACTTTTGTCGATAGATTTTGTTTAAATCATCTTGGCGACTTTTAAATATTATTTTAATTTTATCATATTTAAACCTTTCTTTCATCAATTAACACTTAAAGTGCTGGAACCGACTTCATGCTCATGCAAACATGTTGGATCCAGGCCAGCCGCGAGTAAACTGGCGGCTGGCCTGTGATCTAACCTGGTTACTACTCTTAGTATCTGTCCTCATCAAAATTAAGCAGACATTTAAGGTTCTGGAAAGCAGACGACACAAATATATATCTTTTAGAAAATAACCCAGCATTCTAAGAGTTAATTTGAACGGGTCGGAGCAAGGCCACTTGCCATAAGGGTTTGAGATATGTAGAAGGCTAGGGTCGTCGCACACACACAGATGTGTTTTTCATTCTCTTCCCACATTTCTTTACATTACAAGATAGCCCGTCACTTATCTTAATTAGACCTAATTTCACATCTGCCGTTTATGTATGAAAAAAAGTAAAATAAAGCCCATCTCTGCTTTATTGGGAGGGTTAGAATGTCTGTTCTCATTAGCGTAAAGATTCAACTATGGTTCCTCTCTATGTCGTCTTTCAATAATGTCGCATTGTAGGTGCATAGGAAGCAACTTGTCTGTGAAGGGCAGATATTTGTGGGGAGGGGGATCTAAGATAAGTCTGACTAAAGATATCATATACAGTGAACCCTCGTTTATCCGAACACGTCCGTTCCCAACAAAATGTCCGTTTTACCGAATAATCCGGACTAATGAAGCAGAGCAAACGCCAAAATGTCGACCGTCCCAAATTGAAAGAGTTTGCAGAAGACATATCAAAACGTGATGAAATTCAAAGATAATCTTCTGATATGGCAGAAAACATTGTGGGAAAAGGAGAAATTGCTCGTCACGAGCAATTTCTCCTTTACCCACAATGTTTTCAAAAGTCGTCTGCAATAAACTGGTCCAATAATTCCGTTCCCTTACAATTTTGTTCGGATTGCGAGACATCCGGATAATCGGTGTCCGGATAAACGAGGGTTCACTGTATTCTGAATGAAAATGGACTGCAATCTTACGACTAGGAGAGGAAAATGGTGATTACTATCATCATCATATCGTATATGTTTAACATTTGTGAAGGAAGCTAAAACTTGTTCAAAGCCACTCTCGATGACCGCTTCCTGAATAGTAAACCAGCAATCGCGCCGGTTTGTGGGTTAGCCCCGGAAATTTCCACCTCGCCTAACGGGAATTCGAACCCGGGACCTTCGGGACAAGAGCCCGACGCAATACCCCTGCACCAATGTCGTCCACACTGTACACGTACACTACAAATGGGATAGACCCTGATACCCGAAATGAGAACGTTTTGTTTCGCACTTGATAATTGTCGTCTGCTGTTCCGTAAAATAATCAAAATGAAGAAATGGGTTAAAGATGTAAGCGATGTAAGGATCCCAATCTTAAGGTTATACAATAATCAGATTGCCCATTATATCTGACGTGCAGTAATTAGATAGGTACAGCTAGAAAGGCCCACCGCAAACATGCCGTTCAGTGCTATGTTTCCTACGCATTACCAAACAACAACGACGTTAAACCAATTTATTGCAGACGACTTTGGAAAATATTGTGGAAAAGGAGAAATTCTTAACGAGCAATGTCTCCTTTTCCCACAATGTTTTCTGCCCTTTCAGAAGATTATTTTTCGATATCATCA
Source organism: Cerastoderma edule (assembly GCA_947846245.1). NCBI lineage: Eukaryota > Metazoa > Mollusca > Bivalvia > Cardiida > Cardiidae > Cerastoderma > Cerastoderma edule. The sequence goes on from OX401404.1 coordinate 36,817,368, forward strand.
CATTTTATAATGTCGTCTGCAAACTCTTTCAATTTGGGACAGTCGAAAAAATGGCGTTTGGTAAAGGGTTAAAGTGGTCAACAACCGCCCTTTCATTTTTATCTGAAATCCAAGAACAACATCTTTCCTTAAACCTATGAATCCAATGTCCTTTTTTTGATGTTGTCCTCCATTTAATCATAGTTGTACAACCTCAAGTTTTTAATTTACTGATTTTAAACTGAATTGGACATTAGGCATCGACAACTTATGCGGAAACCGTACCTTCAAATATCACTTCGTTATGGACATTGACGAACAAATATCGTCTGCATAAACAATCTGTTTGTCGATCGCCTATGAAATGCCTAAAGCCATTGTGTCCCAACGAATTTCAAACAGTGATATAAAGAATGTTATATTCAAGAACGCTGGAGAAATATTAAATGTGTCAATGTTTCACCGACAGTTGCAGTACTCAAAGGTTGTATAACGTGTCTCAGGAGCCTTTTGGGTTGCTTTGATGGGCTGAAAACATTGTTTTGGCCTATATTTCAATTGGTATTGAACCAAGTTGATGCAGTTTTTATATGTCTTACACTGAACGAGTATGTTACTGTGGGAAAGGCGTCACTGGGTGACAAAGTATATTATGGACGATCAGTTTATGAATGCAATAACAAAGCGATCTTTGACCATGATGGAATTGAGCTGTTGTTGAAATTGACAAGAAATTATAAAACCGAACCAATATCCATTGTCCAATATGGATACAAATGTGATTTGTACAAACTCAAAACACCAATAAAAAAGGAAAAAAAACTAAAGTGAACGATTTTCCTATTGCCAATAGTTAGAAATATTTGTGATTAAAGAATAAACTGCAATGTATTATTTGTCATAGTGCTTTCTTAGTATATGTTCACGATAGTGATCCAAAGGTTAAGTTGCTGTCTTTGAGCACAAGGAATGTACGCGCTGGCTATGTATCCAGAAAGCAGAATCGATCGCAAATAATCTAACTTGTAAGAACGTGTTTCACAATCGATGTAATATCACTTATAGCTAAAACACTTCCAAAAGATGATAGCTAGCAAATGTATATGAATGTTGAAAAGCTATGTGATATGGACTTTAAATCGGAATTATTGACAAATGTGACTAAATAATCCTTGGGTCGGTCATAAAGTTGAGTTGATCAAACGTGTTGAACATTTACGCCAAACCCTTGGTCTGTTAGACAAAACAACTTAGAGCATTAAACGTCAATGAAAGATGGAGAAACACCGTGTGATTATATAAGGTACTCAGAAAAGTAGATAATTGGGAGCAGAAATATTGCAAATTAAAATATATATACTAGTGATGGAGAACAAATAATAGCCGAATTCAGATTTGCAGAGAAAGGTTGCTGGAAAATTAGTATGTATGCCAATGATAAAAAAAAGCTTTCGATTTTGAGAGGAAATGATGCGCAAACAAAGAATGAGACCGAATTTCTGTTCAAAACACATAGTACTAGAAAATTAAAGAAACCAAAAAGAACCAATATTGCCTTGTTTTTCAGACATTTCCAGTATCTAACGTTGGTCAAAATCCTGTTATACCAATCAAACGACGACGCTAGTGATACAATCTTTTCGTAAAACGCTTTCTAAGATTTGTGCCGAGTTTGTTTCGAGGGACGAAATATATACAGATGTAAGACATTATAGTTTGATTTACTGCCGGAATAATAAAACTTTCTTCCATGTTCTTGTGGTCGTTGGGCCTGATATCTCCGTGACATTTGATGTAACTCGAATAGCTGTATAAATAAACTGTTTTATTAGCTCTGTATTTTGATACATCCAACGTTCATACATCTGTGCCCTTGTGTTTCATCATTGTGTTTTAAAGAAAGTTCCTAATGTTTGTAAATGAGCACTTACTAGCATACATATTTGGCATTCCGATTGTCTGAATTTTTTTTGCAAATTAAATAATGCTCAATTCAAACAAACCAAAATTTCAACAAAAACGTTTTTAATATTCTTTTGGCATTGTTATTATTCTTACTTGTTTCCCGTTTTCTATGCTAAACTAAGATTTAAGAATCCACGTTATCATGTTTTAGTACGTAAATATGAAATATAAGAAGGAAAGATATTTTGAATTGATAAAGCGCAGCATACATGTTAAAACCATTAGTTTTGCCCTATAAGGACGCATACCGTAGTGTTTGTTTATTTATCGAACTCGTTAGAATGGACCAATTCCCTTCTAACACATGGTAAAAATATCATCATCCCTTCTACAAGTATCATTTTCGTATTTGTAAAACACATACGGGCACTTCAAGTCAAACACAAACACTGTCGGAATTCAGTTTCCCGAGTTTTATGTGTTTAAGGAACAACATGTTTATTCGTTACACGATGTTATGAGTAACCAGCCTTAACATGGCTGTAAGAAACCAAACAAAAGTTTCTCGGATATTTCAGCGGTCCAATGTTGAGCCCAGAATTTATATAGCATTATATGCAACATATGCAAGAAGGTCTTGATTGTAAAAAATCATACAAAGATTTCTGGTTTATTTCAGTGGTTCAATTTTGACATCAGACTCCGAAAATGAATATTCACAGAACAAATAGGGTCATGATAATGCATTGGTTTATATTTTTTGTGAAACGACGGATTTTCTTAATCATGTTTTCTACAATTACGTTAGTAATAATTTAAATGATGATGACAATGATAAAATTAACAATAAAAATAAAAATGATGATAATAGAAAAAGTAATGAAAATGATAATAATAGAAATAATGATGAAAATAATAATGGAAAGAATCAAAATGGAAATAATGATAATGAAAAGGATTATAATATTAACAATGACAATAACGGATATGATGATAATGGAAAAAATAAAGGAAATAGGTATAACGATAATAATGATAATAATGATAAAAATAATAATGATGAAAATAATAATAATAATAATAATAATAATAAAAATAATAATAATAATAATAATAATAATAATAATAATAATAATAATAATTATAATAAAAATAACACTAATTATAATAATGATAATAATAATAATAATAATAATAATAATAATAATAATAATAATAATAATAATAATAATAATAATAATAATAATAATAATAATAATAATAATAATAATAATAAAATAATAATGATAATAATTATAATGATTATAATAATTATAATAATGATAATGATAATGATTATTGTAATAATGATAATAATAGACTGCCATATAAACGTTTCTAGAACAAGTATTCAATATTTGTTTTCTATGACAGGTATTGTAACGTTGCCTTACTCACAACAGTTACATGGGTTGTCAATCTTTATAGGCTATGTGAGCTGTTTTAATTTTGAATGTCTTTTAGAATACAATTATCCCTTGTTCGGTTGCTCAATATCTAAAAAGACGTGGGAATCTATATATAAAAGTAAAATAAAAGAAAGAAATATTGCATTTCATTTTTTCACACCAGCCATTCTGCCTCTTCTTGTTTAGATACATATTATGACCACCTTATAGGATAATTTGATCTGACGTCATGATAGTTTTAACTTTATGAAGATGTGGAATTCTAATTCAAAAGGAAGGTATCATTAATTTTAGAATTGAACATATATTTTGTTGGAAAGTTCACTGTTGAACAAGTTTCAAGTGAAATATTTCAATCTTTAAAATAAATGCGGACGGTTTTTATCGTTCGTTGGATTTCTTAAAAATTTGATTACACTTTCTTCTGTTTTTTCTGATATTTCTGTTGTCCCCCATACTATTTCCTGAGACTAGTTAAAATCTGAATTTGTTGCATGTAGAGGAGTCGTAAGTATGAAAATGTCATTACAAATATTCACATAAACTAGGTGATAGCGAAGTGATGTGTGAAAACAGATGTAAATATGGAATAAAAGAAAATCGTTGATGAGATATATATTTTGGTGGATTAATGTGTATAGAATACTTCAATGATTTTAAAGCAGAGTAAAGACATGTGTAAATAAATCTAAAATGTACGACCAATGTTGCTGATCCAAAAGACAACATGCCCGTCCGTGTAATAAGAATGTCCATGAATAACCTTACTGGAAGCAAAGATATACATTGACAACGGCAAATTGTAGACCAGGTTGTTGGACGTAAAGAAATATTTTGTTCAGAAGCTAAACTTCTTTGGCATCACCTTTATTTAAAAAATCAAAATTGTTTGGGTTTTTTTTCCAAGTGAAAAAGTAAGAAATAAAAAAGATCTTAAAAGCCATATTTTAATAACATTTTAGCAAACCAAAGTTACCCGAACATAAATTTAACCGGAGGTTGGTGTAACTTTCTAAATGCACAATTTCAAAATTAATTGATAGTCAACTTTCCTTGTTTTTCTTTTTATGCATAGCGACAAGATGTTTAAGAAAATCGGCATAACTGTTTAAGAAACATATACGATGTAATGATATAATGATTTTATCAAAAAGTCAATTGTCTTGTTTTTGTCATCATATGCCGTCAGACACATATGCATTGACATTCATTTGTATAAAGATCAAGTTTCAAACTGATTTTAAATATGACTGAATATATATGTCGGCTTAAAAACAACAAGAAACGTGCACAAATTTCACAATACCCAAGTTGCAAAGATATGCAGAATACACATAAAAGAAATTTCATCAATGGCTTAAGGTTGACGAAGAATACTACACCAATTTATTAATCATTGCGTGTGAATAGCATTTAGTATATTAGACTTTAGACACGATGTAAATTAGTAAGTATAAAAATGAATGATTATTAAGAGTATTGTCCTTTTTTATAAGTACAAAATGACATGTAAAAATAAGGGGCAAGCTACATGAATATAGCATACGATTGATTATGGATTGCCTTGCCTAAATATTTACCGCCTACAAATAAGAAATGATGAGTTTGTTTGCGAGTTTTTCAAAATAGCCTTACGGATTAAATAACTTGAAATCAGGGTAGCTTTTTACTTAACGACTATAGAAAATAGATATGGATGTGCTCTCAACAAAAGTACCATGTTGGAACGTGACACGTCATTGGAAGCGTCTCGGCTTTTCTCACTTTTAAAGGAAAACGGATGGTTGGGTTGTTTTTAACTTTCACAAGTTCTTGAAATATGATGTTTAATGAAACGCTCACCATTTTTCTAGAAGGGCTTTCGCAATGATACATCCACTATTGAGCAGAGTGCCACGGAAGAAAACAATAATTGATATTGTTGTTGTTGGTCTAAATAATGTAACGACAATGCCTTCCAGCGCACCATTCTACGAAATATGTGTTATACAAGACCATAGACTGACTGATTGACCGTATGTGCATGTATGAACTGCATGCGTGACTTTTTATGCATATTTTTAAGGCTCAATATTCCTTTGATTTTTACAATCGTTTTTAAAAATACGCAAAACGTATGTGTACCAGACATTTACTCTATTTAAGCAGAGTTAATAAAGCGTCGTCTATATTTTGCTTCCCGTCTGCGTGGCTTACTTTTCCGAAATATATAGACCGGCGCGAGTAATGTTATTTCACATATGGACATATTTTATTCAATTGTGTACATCGAAATATTGAATAAATCCACTTCAGAGGCGTCAAAACATAACCTGGGTCGACCAATATCTAGGTCCGCTCGGTCAGATAAGCGTAAGTGTTCTGTCAACATTGGTATAGACGGACACCCACAATCACATCCATACCCATAGCCAGTAGACAACCCGTTATCACTTACCCATGACGGAACACGTCCCGTTAGTGAAGGTAAATCCAGACGACGCTAGTCTCGCCCGCTCAAGGTCCGGACCCTCCAGAATTGGTCAACAAGATTCGATCACCACCGATGTGTAAAACTTATACAAACAACAACAACACCAACCGGGAAGAAGACAGTTTCGTCTTTTTAAAACATTAACTGCGCTACTGCAACAACTACCTCCAGTAATGGAATGAAAAGATTTTCCATGAATTAATCTCAAATCGACCAAATCACAGGAACTGGGTGCGTAATGTAGAAAGTTGAGTAGAGATAAAACTGCACCGTAGTTGGTCCAGTGTTAACCCCGCCCTCGGTGATAAGCCCTGTCGCGCTGAATTAGCTGAGCACTGTTCCTATTGGCCCTCTTCTAGCCTTTCCACCAATCAACGTAAGATATACACCTACCTGTAACGCAAGGTCCAATTGATTTGAAGAAGGAAATAATTACGTTTCTCTAAGGTAATTTGAACGAATGCGCTGGGGTTCCAATAAATTGTATATGCTGCGATTTTGTTGAAATCTTGTTCAAATATTTTGACATGCTCGCGTGGTTTTTTAAATTGACGGTAAAGCGTTGCCGTTTCACTCACGGACGGGGTTCGACTTCTGCACTCCCGGGTACCCTGGGGGAGAGGTGTGCATATGTTCACGTCTAGGGCATGACCCAGAGGATGTGATTTCAAAAAGGCCTATCTCCTTCATTGGCATGAAGTAGATAGGCCTTTTTGAACTCACATCGTCGGTTTCTATGTCCATATAGGCTAGTTTATTAGCCGAAGTATTAATGGTTCAAATAGATGGGTTATAATGTGAAATACGTGTTATTTGAAATGTACCGGTTATGAACAACTTCGTAACCGGTGTATAACAACTAAACGGAGTTTTTGAAAAAAAACCTTTAACATTCAAGTAATAAAAGTATTGTATCTTTCTATTTAAAACATGTTTGCATGCGATAACTGAAAATATTGTTTGAATACATACAATACTAACTATTTTAAAACTATAATTGCTAAATTGAAAGTTTGCTTTTTTGACCATTTTTTCATTGACCAATTTATAACAATCATGCCTTGACACTGTCTGTTGTTTTTATGTTAAACTATGGTATCATTGAATCACAATGAAGCAGAATACATATGTGTTACCGAAAGGCTTAACAGCAATCTTAAGATACAACTCATTCTGTTGACATCGTCATTTCAGCTCGACGCAGTCCATGCAGAATTATGTTGAAATATGGTTTAGTTGCTACCATTTTCTCCATTGTGAATCGAACTGAACATTTTCAATTGGTATAAAATCTCATTATGTAATTATGTAAATTATAATGTACATCTACATACTCGGTCAAACAGAAGCAACATTTAATTGGACCATTAAACTGTCACACAAAGCATATATATTGTCTTTCATTTGCATGTATAAACATTTGTATTTTTGAAATGCATTTGCTATACATGTATTTTGTGGATAAACTAAATTTGCAGCACGACGTTTAGTAACATAGGCATGAAATACGGTTGGATTGCAAAAAGGACATTTTGAAGTGGTTGCTTCTTTTATGGTGATTTTATTATGATGTCTGTATACAGTGACCCGTTTAGAAACTAACAGAAAAAAGTAAACTAGACATGTAGAAAGCGACTAAGGTGCACTTGTACTGATATGCAAGATGAGCATCATTCTTAAGCGCAGACGATTTCTACAATTTAAGTCTTCTATAGAGCACTACTAAACGAAGCGATTCAAACATATAAATCCAGAAAGAAAAGTACATCCTAGAAGCTTAAGAAGACAAAATCCGCAAAGCGATGAGAAAGTATTTGTGACAAAATTAAGAATGTTAGTCAGGAGCAAGTTTTAAATTAGGTGAACATTGTCAAAACGTCCAAAGCGAGTATTATGACTTTTATATTCTATTCTAATATATCAAAGAGTGTCATAATTTCGACGAAAAGGATTTTTTTCAAAGAATAAAGCCATGTTGCTTCATACTTGATAAAAGTTGTTTGGTAAGTATTAAAAGTTTCTTCTCATACTCGGAAAGAACAAACGTGTTAGAAATACTGTGGGCTGAACAGTAAAAAATGTGGCTATCCTACCAAAAGATCCTACTTCAGTTATCTAAATGAAGAAGGTACGATAAGTTGGTTGACCAGAAACTTTATACATATGAACGTTATATCAATGGAGAAACCCGTATCTAAATTACTATATCCAGGGACTTCCCGTCAAGAATGCGCCTGTTTCATTCAGTCGGGGTAAGTGCTTTTGCAGAGAACCGTTCTATGATTAATATTCGTGACCGAGCCAAGGGGAAATAGTTCAAATATACAAGCGCAAACTAACAATGTATTTCTAGATCAGTATGATAAGTCACTCATAGACCGATTGGACGGGGGATGCTTGTGACCAAAACGTTACAAATCTACAAGCACATATCAGACCAGAAATGCTTGAATGCGCAAGAACTCCTTCCCGCCTAGTTCATTCTTCTATGCTTGTAACCAAAACAAGTCTGTACGCAATTATTAGACCAGGAAATGTTTGCATACTCAATGACTCCCTCCCGCCTAGTGTATGGTTCTAAACATGAATGAACTTCTCCAATCGGCTGTCTCGATTTTCCGCCATGGTTTGTCCCACAAGAATTGAGAGATTTCCGGTCTATCGGCAAGAGACCACGCGAAACCAATCGCATAGTAACGGTAACTAAGCATCGCACTTCCCACTGCTCTCTGGGCATGCACACGGAAGACGCCATCGAAATATGATTTTCAACTGCCGCCACGGTCGGCTGCGTCTCGATTCGTGTAATTAACGCTTAGAATGCTGGGCAATTTTTTAAAAATAGATTTTTGTGTCGTCTGCTTTTCAAAACCTTAAATATTTGCTTAATTTTGATGAGGAAAGATACCCAGAGTAGCGAACAGGTTAGATCACAGGACAGCCGCCAAGTAAATTGGCGGCTGGCCTGTGATCTTACCTGTTTGCACAAACATGAAGTCGGTTCCCGGTTCCAGCACTCACTATAAAGGTTACCGTTCCAAGGTTGGCTAACATCGCAGTAACAATACCGTAACACCGGCCGCCTTTTTTGCGACTTTGTCGCGCTGTAGAGATATGCATGCATTCAGTGTGCAACTCATTTCCTGCTCTACTGGATTAGAAAGATAAGACAAAATGGCGCTGTCCACTGGACTTCCTGTTGTCATTTCTGTGCAGGATCTATTATCGTGGTATGGGTTAGGTATCTGTAGAGAGCATGCTCTTGTTTGTTGCATATTTTGGATGATTTTTAAGACACTGTTGTCCATGGGACATTAATTCAAAATTCAAGGTTTGTGGAATTATATTCTTTTGCTTATGTCTTTTTTAACACCCCGTGTTGCACCAAAATCTATGTTGCATTAGTGTTTTCTTGGCGCTGGCGGTTAGTTGTCATCGGTATATATGGGTTGCAAACGTGTAGAAGTTTAAGAAAAGGGAACATCTTCATGTTGATGGGAATGATCCATAGTCAAATGCTATCTAAAGAATCTTATTATTGTGTAAAGGTAGGTTTCTAAAAATTATAGATGTTGATGTTAGCAAAATGAAGGACAATGTTTGGCCATGATATGCCGTTGGTCTGAAGCTGAAAAAAAAAATAACAAGTTCGTTTTGTGGTTAGGTTTCGTAGTAACTGTTTATCTGAATGTACTTTAACGTCCTGTGACAAAAGAAAAAGATATTCCGAAAACAGCAGACTTTCATGTGTTAATGATGTTTCAAGGGGGAAATCAATCAAAAATGATAAAATATGGGTTAGACGTGATGTAGAAACAAAGACGGACGTGCAGAAAGTGTTACAGAAAAATAATAGTGAGAAGACTCACTGAAAAACAACACGCCTAATATCAACCGACCATGAATATTTACCGTTTCTGAATCATATGATATTTATCCTTTTATCTCCCAAGGTCGATGACCGATATTTTGTGGCACAAAGCATAGCAATGGTAAAAATAACACGCTATCAAAAGCTCTGTTGTTTTGCTGTTGTTTTGAAAACCCTTATTCAAATACAGGTAGGCCTATATCGTTTTAACATTGTTTTTTTTTTTTTTTACTCTCGTGGGATATTTTCGTCTCGTTTTATTTCTTTTTATTATCATTACCATAAGTTTCGGTTTTTTGAAATTATTTTTTTTTTGGCTTTGTAATATCAGCGAACGACCTTCTTCCACAGGCAACATAATGTTTAACACATTTAAGTGGTAAACTTAATCGTAAACTACATATGTTAATATACTTATATTATATTGTGTTCTTTGAAAATGATATAATTTCGATACTCCATGAACTATATGAAAAACGAAGTAACGCTTTTGACGGACACTAATTTTACTAACTTATACAAAAATATTTATCTTTAACGCAGGATAGTATTATTTACTTGACTACGATATAAATTATCTTTATAACAATGTCTGTGGCACAGGCCTTCATTATTCAAATAGCATTATTCGAATAATTTTACTTCATCATACTTCAATATCTTTTTTATGTAAATACAATTATTGTAATAAAGGCATGGTTAAGGCTTATTTATTGGTTCAGCCTTTTGACTTATATCTATGATAAGTAAATATTCATATTTTCTCTACGGTATTTAGTATTTGTTTATCTAGAAATTCTTAAACTTACATATTTCTAAATAAAATGTTCTTTATGTATATTTTTTCTAACTTTAAAGTCGTTTTGTTGATGATTGACCATTCTTATAAATGATTTCCGTTGAGTCTTGATTTTGGGGACATTTTTTCTTATCGGTTACCCGTGATAAAAGTTTTGAAGGTCGTGGGTTAAAGTCAATATCAAATCATAACAGGGACCAAACCAAAACGCAAATATTAGCTTCCCCGAATATTATTCCATAACATGACTTACCACGGGAAAAGCCAAACCAAAATCAAAGTTAGTTTGTTTTATTTAATGAAATCCTGTAATCGTTGCGTTAAATTCAAGACAAATGTTTTAAACATAAAAACTGGTTTAATCTTGTAATTTTACTAGGTGTGTGTGATGTTTTAGGCATCTCTTACAATGTTGTGTAATATTGTCGTATGTTTGTATCGCTACTTGACTACGATTCATATCAACATATCATCGAACCTGCGTTAGATTAAAAAAAAAGTCGGTTATAAGTAAACAAATTAATGAATAATTAAACTTAAATTTATGAATGAGTGAACTAATTAATGGGTAAAAGAACAAGCGAACAAGCATAATTAGAACAATGTATTAAGAACAGACCAATAAAGAGAAAAAGATAGAGACGAAAAGTAAATAGAAAAATAAGTAGGCATATACTATAGTTATTTATAACAGAGAGATATTGGTTACGTAATATGTAAAATTCATTTTACAAAGTTTATTCATCAAAAAAAGTATAGAGACAAACTTTTGATTCAAGGCAAAACAAAGTTAATATTGAATTTGATCATTAGATATGACAATAGCTGTCCTGTTTCTTTGGGTGCTGATAGATATGCTGCATAAATATCCTCAAATTGAAACACGCTCTTTAATAACAGCTCTTTGTATCACTGGAGACGCAAATAAAAGAACTGTCGCCGGAACGTAAACAGTAATGAAAGGCGGAAAACCTATGTAGGTAAGAAAAAACTAATCCAGCGACTTAAAGGTCCAATGAATATATGCATCATGCAAAGTCTTCGAAAGAACTACATGAAAAAGGTATGATCAGTTTTTATTGACAATCCGTATCAGGTGTCTGCTTTTGAAATGTCAAAATCGACAATGAAATCAGAATAGAATTAGTTGTAAATAAAGCACTTTCTTTTAAAAAAGAATACTCGATATTGTTTGCCATATGCAATTAAAACGTAAACCTGAACATAGTTCATTTCTATAATTCATTTTTACGTTTAATGTAATTGTAAGAGAAAGTTATCAAATATATAAAAGTATCTAATAATATTACATAACATTATAGGCACGTAACCGTAATGTCGGCACAAGAAACAAATACAATTCAGTACATTTGACCTCATATGCATGTTTCGTTTTGATACATACGAACCACCTTATCTACGAAAATGCAATTGACGAGCATTTATCCGTTAGACACAAATGTATCAATCCAAAAACTTTAGTATTAAGGGGCCCGTTTTACTAAACAACTTACGGAAAATGTTTGCGTAAGTCATAATTGATTAACATGGATAATATCTTCAATGAAAGTACAATATTGCAATGTGACACGTCATTGGAAGCGTCTCGGAGAGACGATTCCAATGATGTGTTACTTTGCAATATTGCTTTGCCAAATATTGAAATAAAAGGACTTGTTGTTTTAGACTTACCCAAATCTTAAGCGTAAACTGTTTAGTAAAACGGGCCCATGGTGTATAAGTTTCCCAGAACTTTTTGTTATTAATTTCATCAATGGATATGGTTTGTGTGAATGTATCGCAATGCAAAAGGCGAATAATGCCCGTGTAATGGTAGTTTAGTTACTTTAGATCTGTAAACAAATTGAGTGATCTAACGCACAGGAAATTGTGCCTAAAAGGTATTCTTATTTGAAACACCAATATATAAAATGTCTGAATTTGTTTACATCAATCTTAAGCACATTGAATATCTTTTTACATTGGTATAAGGACTAAGAGAATCACAATGGCATGGCGTCCTTTATGATTGTTTGTTTTGACTAAGAGGCCGCCAAATGAACATTGTGCCTATAAAGCCAAGTTTATTCATTCCCTCAAAACCTTAATTACAGTTAAAATGTAAGGAATCGATCACATTTTGCTACAATTAAAACGATACAAATGCAAATACTTGTAAGATGATAGCTAAAATAGTGTGCGAAATTTGACAATTTCCAAAAAGATCAATGATACTTGTTATGGTACCATGACGTTTTATACCGATTTCATTAATAGTTCAGTCATACTACACCACCTATCCAGATTTCTGGTATTTCTTAACTAGTACTATCTACTAACTATCCAAGAAGCTCGCTGCTTTCCCACATAAACATACTTTGTCAGGGGTCTGAGCCAACAGTGGAAGTGTGAAATATTATGTTATGTTATATTATAATTATATAAAAGAGACTTTTGTCGGGGTTAGAAGCACTCGCTAGTTTATACTTCTCTTACCAAGTTTACAAATATATACACTCATGATCGTTCGAACTTTGAGTATTGGGAAGAATAGACATTTCCAAACACATTCATTAAAGTACCTGGAACTTGTTAAATGAAATATAATATGTGAGTTTCGAATTGCAAGATATTAAAGATACAGATATTAAAGTGAGTAGAAGAATTCTATGAACGTAAGAAAGTAATATTTCGCCCAATGTAGCTAATTGGCCAAAGACTCACTACTACTATCAGGAGGTCGCTACCATTAAGACTCGTGGTATAACAGCTCAATAAAGCGGTGGGTTCAGTGCCTTCAAACTGCGTACTAAGCATTAATGTTCAATTTCAAATATTATGAAAACTTTTGTAATTAGCTATTTATTTCGAAAACCACCGTTATCGTGTGCATTTTTTTTAAAAATTTTTAGATTTTATATATTTCATGTTATATAGAGTCACAATTATTCGATCAGCTCCTTTTCTTTAAAAGCATAAATTAATACATATCATAGTTTTTATTCGTTTCTATGAATGGAAAAGCTTCTTTTAAAAGGCCACTTTTTTACTTACTTTTACTCAATCAAGACAAAGACCTAATAAACTGTTTATTATTTCTGTCTTTGGTCAAGATAAGGGGGATGTTGGCGTATTAACCTGTTTCTTCAGATAAATGTTTCATAACTCTTTCACCTAGAATTAGAAGCTTTAAAGGAGGCGGTGGTATTGGAAGTACAAGTACAGTGAGTTCTCGTTAATCCGAACACGTCCGTTCCAAACAAAATGTCCGGATTACCGATTCATCCGAACTAATGAAGTAGCGCATGTTCTTAAACACATTAAGACATAAACGGTCTGTATGCACGTGTATACTTATAATACTTTAGCAAACGCCAAATTGTCGACCGTCCCAAAAATGATCTTCAGATATGGCAGAAAACATTCTGGGAAAAGGAGAAATTGATCGTCAAGAGCAATTTCTGCTTTCCCACAATGTTTTCAAAAGTTGTCTGCAACAAACTGGTCAAATAATTCCGTTCCCTTAATATTTCGTTCAGATTGCGAGACATTCGGATAATCGGGGTCCGGATAAACGAGGCTTCACTGTATATAATTATTACAATGTTCTGCTTGGTCAACATGGGTCCTATCCATCGATGACATGCAGGTATTTTGTATATGACTATTTGTTGTCCTTTTCTGGTTTGAATATGAATGCCATGCACATATCGATTTATTGAAATGTATGTATGCTTATGTTAAGATGTATTTGTTTGCATGACGAGATATGTACATATGTATAAGTAATTAAAATTATGCTCTATTCTAATACTTTATTCATGTTCAATATGGGGAAACTGGGTCGAGAAATTATTTAACTTGTTAGAAACGCATTGAATCAATCATAAATACATCGTAAGGCAAAGATATTGATAAATCATCACGATATAAAAATGAAAAACTTATATTCTTTTTAAAAAATTATATTATTTCACAGCAGTATCATGAACTGAACTTCCAGGCAGTGTTTGTTTATATAAGAAACGGGTGGTATTCGGCAACAGTTTCGGAATTTCAAACATACAGGAAATCCGCCTAATTATAGGACGATTTCCATGTCGACCCCAATGCTCATCGTACAAGGCATGGAAAATTGGAACCGATTCCATGGTGGATAAGTTGCGACACCAATCTGCTTTGTATTTACTATCTGTATTAAAAGTTTCATTCAATATGTTCTTAAAGGAGCAGCCCTGCTGATTAACCCTGTACCAAATGCAAAATTTTCGACTGTCCGAAACTGAAGAAGTTTGCAAACGACATGTCAAAATGTGTTGAAATTGGAGAGTTATTTTCTGATAGGGTAGAAAATATTCTTGGAAAAGGAGTAATTACTCGTTACGAGCAATTTCTCCTTTTCCCAAAGTGCTTTCCAGAGTCGTCTGCAATAAAGTGGTAAAAGGTCGTTATTGTGTGGTAAAGGGTTAATAACAGCGATGTTTGTGGAAAATCTTATATCAACGATTGCATGTCTATTCTTTAAGTTATTCTGGCCAATAACTTCGATCCACACCTTATACAGACAACTTATTTAAAACGCTTTAATAATGAACCACAGTTACACTGTAACCCTAAGAAAGCTGGGTTATTTTCTAAAAATAGATTTTTGTGTCGTCTGCTTTTCAAAAACATAAATATCTGCTTAATTTTGATGAGGAAAGATACTCAGAGTAACATACAGGTTAGGTCACATGTCAGCCTCTGGATCTAACCCGTTTGCATAAGCATAAAGTTTATTCCAGCATTATAAGGATAAAAAAAATTCTTTGTGACAAACGGTAAATTCGCTCAACTAAGAAATTTATTTCACATATTGTCCCAATGACTTTTTGAGGTCATTCAAAAATTACCAAAGTGTTACTGGGTATTTCTTGTGCAAATTTATATGGCTGCTATTTGTATTCTGCAAATTATTCAGAACAAGAAAATGCTAAAGAATTTTTCCACAGGTCTCGTTTCTCGCGAGACAACGTTTCGAACGTGTTATCAGGAAGGCGTCCAAAGGTACCCGAAAATATGAAATTGGATAAACTTGCGTATCGTACCGTCTGCTTTTCACATTCATCACTTATTCCCCTGTTAAAAGCTGGGGCAAAATGTATACACAATTCGCGATTTCTTTGAAGCCCTGCGCCGTTTGGTAATTAAATTTGCCTGATTACTTTATCATATGTCGGGCCAACTTAATCGCGATCTATGTGAGAAAAATACGACCTCACCCGACCTTTTTGTATATTTTCCCAAGATGCATTTCTGTAAAATTTGAATATAAATTAGTCGTTAGTATCAAACCCCTTCGCCCAATTGTGCAAATGAGTGCGTGAGTAAATCGGTTAACTCTTTTTCATGGTATGAACTCGTTCATCGCACCTGCATCATAAGATTTTGCAACCACTGTGGCAAAAGGATAACTTTCTCATTGTTAAAAAAGTTATACCCTGCTTTTGACATAATGCTACCAGCCAAATACCACAAAATAAACATACATTTTGTTTTTAGAGTTGTCGCCTAATGCTGAAGACAACCTTTACCATTTAGGTAGTCCACCCCTGGTGGAAAACTTGTATTTGCTTTGGCTAAAGAATAAATTGAACTGTAAAAACCATGAAAGTATTTGATATTTTAAAGCATTTATCAATACGAGCCACTTTTTCGAATTTGTCTAGTTTCTAATCTATATTTGCAAAATGAATATCAATGAATTCTGATATTAAATCCATAGTAATTACATCCCCTTAATTATTGATTTTTACATTGAAATTTAAATTGAATGATTGAAACGAGTCAAATGAAAATTTCAATCCATACAAAATTTCATGATTTTCGAATTTGTCAGATTTTGAATTTATATTTACGAAATGAATTTCAATGAGTTCTGTAATCATATCCAAAGCAATTATCTCCCCTTAACTATCGATTTTTACATTGGAATTAAAATTACATGATTTTAAAGGAGGCAAATAAAACGTTCAATCCATATAAAATCTCATAATTTAAAACTTGATTTTATTACGGCATTTGTTCTGTTAAATCTTTGAATTTGGTATGATGAATTTTCTCCGTTAGAGGAGGAATACCTTAAAACAATCCAATATGGTGTCAAAGAGGTTACATACATATTTGTTATTCTTATTTAATTTCTATCTTTTTTCTCGATCTTGTCTTTACGACAACTAACTCGTTAAATTAAGTGAGCTGGTCGTTACGCAATAAGTAATTATAAGTCGTTACAATAAGTAAGTTGACCATTCAAATGGTTCGTTTTCTCTCATATAATTAATGAAAAGGGCGGACTGGGAATCCATAAACATGGAAATCATTGGCGAGATATAAATAAAATTGCTTTAAGAAAGCCTTTTCATGGACACGTCATACGTTATATTTATTTCCTTTAGCCATTTTTAGATACGTCAATATGGAAGACCATCTGGTTAGTCATCAAACTTGGTATAACAACTGATCTTTCCATAACGACTCACTAACTCGTGATAACAACTTAAGGACGTTCTCTGTAGTTTTATCTGCGCACTTCATCTGTGCATCCAAGGGAGATAGTAATATGTTACCGAAGAGATATTTGCATAGTAGTCGGATAAACGTTTTTATTTGGATAAAATTTATTGTATGCAATTTTGTTCAAAGAATAATCATATCATCCATAAAACTATAAAAGGTTATTAACATTACTATATACTTCTCGTGCATATTTAGCCCCCAGCTTCTATTTTTCAAGTTATTTTAACCGTTTTTAGAAATGTTTTTTTCAAATAAGGTTACCATGGAAACCGTCATTTTACGAAAAAACTAACTCGTCGACCTGCATTTTTACTTTTCACAATAAAATTTTAAATAACATATAAAAAATTTAGAAAATTCTATGAAATGACTATTTTCTTATAAAACTGCAGAACATGCCCTTAATCGTTATAACAAGGTAATAAGACTTTATAACGAGTTAGAAGGTCGTTTCAACGAGATAGGGGCAAAAACACATGTCACACTTGTACCACCGTAATTCCATATGGATGGAAGTGTTTAACCCTTTGCCAAATTCTCAAATGTCCCAAATTGAAAGAGTTTGCAGACGACATTTCAAAATGTGAAGAATAATCTTCTGATAGGGCAGAAAACATTGTGGGAAAAGGAGACATTGCTCGATTTCACTCATTCCATTAAATGAAAGCATCAGAGAAAAACGTATCAAAATGGATAGAAATTATTGTGACAGTGGCAGAAAATACACTTAATTTAGATTTAATCCCTTTCAATGTTTATAAGTCCTTCACCAACCAAGCACTTTTAAACGAATTGTCTCGAGACGAATATTTTATTGAGAAGTAAATTAACAGGAAAACGGACACCATTTATTTGTCCACGTGACCAATTAATTTACAGTTATGCACTAGAAGCAATAGTTCTACAATTCAGTCAAATTATGAATCTAAATTAACGTAGTTGACATATCAACAAAGATCAAAATAATATTCATAACATGAAACATAACGTGAAATATACAACGAAATCAAAACGAGTATAAATACAATAAAAAGATGAGGTCGTTCATATTTTTCTCAAAGTTCTCCAACACTCAAACGGACGATAATCCCTTGTTAACATCAAAACAGAACTATAGTTCCTATACGTACCCACTATATCCAGTTTGACCTTCGGAGATTGGAGACTGGCTGCAGAGCTCCACAATGTTCAAAGCTCATACTGTAAAGGGGTCTTTGACAATGCATTTTTTCTCGCCTTCAATACAATTCAAAAGGAAAGAAGAAAGAAAACTTACATTGGACGCATAAAACTGTGAACTGTCGCTACAATATTATATGAATCATCTTAAAATGGTATTTAATCAAACAATAGTATATGCAAAATTAAACTTTTGAATGAAAAATGAATCATTTTGAAATGGTTGAAAGCAAAACTGAATAATGATTTATTAATTAATTTGAAATGATAGTAAACAAAACTGAATAATACTACATGTGTATGATTTTTTTTGAAAAGAAACAAATTCGACAAATAAAAAAAAGCTGGTTTTACATACACAAGCTTATGGTAAATTAGTAGTAACTAAATATCTCTATATGTGTTTCGATAGAATGTCTACTTAGCGAAAAATAAGATTTGGTACTATTGGAATCATCGCATTGGATTTTAGCTACTTCACGATTCGTTTCATTTGGCACCTTAAATTGCAAAAGACAGAATAATGTTCTGATTCGAAATATTCATGAATACAAGTCATTTGATGAAATTCGTTTAATTGTACAACAGCGGTAACATATTGGTATGTGATGCTTTCGTCACGAACCTCTATAAAAGTTTCCGCCTTGAACTGGCACGATCTCATAATGTTACAATATACACACGAACAGGCATCTACCGATAGCATTAGAGTGCTTCTTTCTGATATCATAAAGAGACTGTATTTGTTTCATGCTTTTCGTCGTTAGTCGTTGCGCTCAATTCGATCAATCACATTTTACATGAGACTGGTTTACAGCAACGAAAAGGGCTTCACCAACAATCATCCTACGTTGTTGGTAGTTTGAAGTTCATGTAATATTTATTTACCACGTTACATTGAGATAAAACATCGTTCATTATAAGAATAACCGACAAGATGTAATGTGCTATTTTCTCTTTAGTGTCATTTATAACACGACGAGGAAAACGATGCCTCACAATCGATTGGAACCATTTCAATTATGCAGGGACGGCACCTTGCATATTTTAACTATTGACCGTTAAAACTGGGTGTTTGACACTTTACCCTTATAGCGCTGGAACCGACTTCATAATTATGCAAACAGGTAAGATCCAGACCAGCCACCATTTACATTGGCGATCGGCCTGTGATCTAACCTGTTTGCTACTCCGAGTATCTTTCATCATCAAAATTAAGCAAATATGTAAGGTTTTGTAAAGCAGACGACACACAAAATATATTTAGAAAATAACCCAGCCTTTCAAGGGTTAAAATTACAAGGCAAATAAGAATCACGGGAGGGATAGTTCAAGTTCTACCACAATAATGACTTTATCTTCAGTTCAAATTATAGATGTTGCTAATTGTTTACAAAATTCAAATCACTCACGAAGCCCTGACGAAATAGCACACAATATGTATATGGTAAAAGAAAGAAATGGACCTCACTCGGTCCGAAGGGTCGAAAATGCGATTATCTTTTTCTAACCGAATGTCCATTACGATCGAATTAGCGGTCGCCTAATTTGCATCCATTTACACAGTATTAAAAATTCAAGCGATGTTTTCACATTTGACCCGGGCGATGTTTTATTGGAATGAGGGTTGACCCTAACGGTGTCGGGTTTCGAATTTCCTCGGTGTTTTTAATATCAACCGTGTCAGTTCATGGCAGTTCTGAACGTGATGGATGTGCCTCGAGTACGAAGTTCGTTAGAGTTTTTAAATAAGCATGCGTGTATGTCCCTTCCGCAACCAGTTGATTTTAGTAAATTTGCTTTATTGAAATAAAAATACCGTGAGGAAAATTGTCGAGCATCATATGTCAATGTCGTCTTTCTTTTTAATTTCAATTACTAATGAAATTTTGTCGAACTATCCGGCATGTTATAGATATTCAAAGATTTTAATCATTTTCAGACTAAATTCACCGTACGGTATCTGTATCAACGTTGTGCAAAAAGTATGAGAGACAGCGATGCGGGGTATGGGAAAGGACATCTCATGCTTTTGAGACATCAAATCCATCCTGTCGCAAAGCTACCAGTCTCAAACAGTGAAAACTTATTCAGTCTGTGGCCATCCCAATACATGTCGCAAGTCATTCAGAGATCTTCTACTGGCGCATTCTGAAAAAATGGAGTCCATATTAAGCCGAAAGTTGTCTTGTACGTACGATAACATATTCATTCATTTTGGTCGATTGACTGTGCACGTTGCTTTCGTAACAACTTCACTATTGTCATAAAGCCACATGGAAGGATATGAGTACAAATGAATTACTGAAATAAACAAATGGACTTATTTTATCATATTTATAAAAGCCAGGACAATTGCTTTACGGATGCATTGAGACTCTATTGAATAAAATCCTTAAACATAAGATATTTTGTGTTTGAAATATAGTTGTCTCCAAATCAAATTATTAAACTGGCTAATCTGGGTCATTTCTCGTTGGCTTTCACATTTAAGTTGCGCTGTTGATTTCTTTTGGGAATATCTATTTAGATCTGAGAAAAAAGCTGATTTTGTTTATATATCATTGATCTCCTTTTGTGAGCCTAAAAGGCAATTAAACGATTTAGTACATACATTGTTTCGTACAATGTTTACGAAACAATGAGTGCATCACGCATTGCTTAATTATTTTATGTTATCAATGATAGTGTAGCTTTATTATTTTTCTTGATATCATGTCATAATATTAATTTTTCTAAGCTGCTTTTCCACAATTAAACTCAAACATGTTTGAAACAACTCATTTAGTCTATAGAAATTTATGAGGGTCAAACAAGGTATTTCAATCAAATGTTTTGTTATTGCGCAGAATTTTTTTTCAAACAGACATACGACTTAGCAAGCGTATATGAGAAATTTTATTATCTAAACGTAAATATTATTTCAGTTTTGTTGAGAAACCCTACTGTTAATGGTGAAGGAAGGTCCGATATTGCACTATCCAATAAGGAATGGTCAATACGGATAAGAGCGTCTGTATTCCATAAGTCAATCGGGAGACTGCATCTCATTACTATCAAAATGCAGTCATCAGGATCAGTCACCGGGAGTGGGGCGATGTAATTTCGAGTGTTGTACCATAACCACCAGACCCAAGAGGTCCCCATATACGAGGAGGGAGGTCTGTAACGAACTTTTGATTCCCATCGACTCAAGAAATCAACTCCATGTAAATCAAACCTTTACCTTTCTGTCCCGGGATATGAAGGGTATGTTGTAGAAGATATGTGAACTATGTAGAACTCTTGGAGACAAGAGGAGTTCTTGTATTAGAAATTTCTCATATCCAATACTATCTTCTCTATGCGAGAGAGAAATATATAACTACTTTGTATTCGACAAAATTGTCTGCAAAGACGAAATTTTTTAAACGATCGGAGACCTTGAGCCGTTTTTACCCTTATAGTTCTGGAACCGGCTTCATGATTATGCAAACAGGTTAGATCCAGGCAAGCCACCAAGAAAGTTGGCGACTGGCCTGTAGTCTAACCTGAATACTACTCTGAGTTTCTTTCCTCATAAAAACTTAAGCAGATATTCGAGGTTTGGAAAGCAGACGACACAAATACATATTTTAATAAAATTACCCAGCATTCTAAGGGTTAAGAGTCTAAAAGAAGTGCAGCTTCATTGATACGTGCTAAACGGTATTAGATATCGTCTTTATACGCCGGTCATTCCGTACATAACGTGCATATGTGCAGTTTTATATGGGGACCGGGTCGTCATAGAATGTATGTTGTTTAGCCCTTATGGTGCTGGAACCGACTTAATGCTTATGCAAACAGGTTAGACCCAGGCCAGGCGCCAAGTAAATTGGCGACTGGCTTGTGATCTAACCTGTTTGCTTCTCTGAGTATCTTTCCTCAAAATAAATATCGTCTTTTTATGCCGGTTAATACGTACATAACGTGCATATGTGCAGTTTTATATTTATGGAGACCGGGTCGTAATAGAATGTATGCTGCTAAGCCCTAATAGTGCTGAAACCGACTTTTTACTTATGCAAACAAGTTAGATCCAGGCCGTACAAAATGTGTATCTGTGCAGTTTTATAAATATGGGGTGACGGGGTGGTAATAGAATGGCAGCTACTTAGTCTCTGTGCGACACAAACACAGACTGTCTATCAATAAAGTGAACGGATTCGGGACGTTAGGGTTAGTCCATGGCGTTGTGTTTGTTTTAACCCTCCTACATAACAGGGTTTAAGAAAATAGCGAAACAGAGAGTTTTTACAACTACTAAAGCATATTGATTTCGTGTTTTCTTCTACTCATGTCAAGAATTTATTTTTATTTAATGTTTTTTCGTAAAATTTATTTTAACTTTAAACGCATTCGCATTGGATTTTAATGTAAATTTAGCGTGTATTTGCTATTGTTAAGCATGTACCCCGTTTTTACAATGCTTTAATTCCCTATTCACTGTCTTGTCATTGGCTTGTTTATATCATTTTTTTACGTACGTTTGTCGAAATAAAATATAATATGTGCATGTACGTGTCAAATAGATTTGTTCGTAGTCATTTTTTTTTATATATTTAGAGCAATATATATTTGAGAGTATCATTTTAAGTTCATCTGTCGAAATTTAAAAATGTGTATATTGATACATTTTCATAATCATAGATATCCTTTTTTATTCAAAGCAATTTCACAATAGCATTTTTTAGCATAAATGTTTGTTTACTACATGTAAAGGGAAACCATAGAACCAATAAGTTTCTAGGTTAAATGTTGTTAATCTAGTTCAGTTTTTATTCTTTATTTTTTTCTTTTTATTCATATAATCATAGTTTAAGATCATGCACTTGCTACTTATCTTATTTTTCTTGTATTTGACATGCTGGTCTATATATATTTTGTATTTAGAGAAACTCGTGTTATTTCACGAAAATTAAATTATTTACGAATGTGTATAGAATAAAAACAAGTGTCTGAATTGCGACGTCTTGCCTTTACGTGCTGTTTGTTGATTGTTGCACTGTCTGTCATAGAAGTAAAACAAGAAGGAAATGATTAAAAAGGGTATTAACGGATGAATTTGACAACCGTTGTATACTATGATATATATAGTTATTGACCCTAAAGGTCACATAAAGACCGCTGCCGCGTACCGCGACCAAAAAGGTCGTATATTCTTCACCAAAACTGACGAGATTCGACCTTCTGGCTACACGGTGACTAGGTACATGTGTTCCCCATCTGGATAGTCCGACGCACCCCGTGTACCCTAGGCAACCACTCCCAGGCAAACACGGGAACAAGGCTATCAAGTGTGTGTTTATGTCATATCAAAATTGAGATTATCGAAGTGCACCCTAGTTCGAGATATTTAACGACGGAATTAATCTTCGTTATACTCAAGTCTCTTGTGTTAGACGGCATCAAATTTACGGAGTAGAGCGAGTGCTTTTAGTGAGGTCTTCGGGCCAACCTTGGTACATGAATAAAAACTGTGATCATAGTCTAGTTTGGGTAAAGTGAAGAATACATGATACTGGCTGTTATGATGGTGTTATGGCTGGAAAGTATTTACTACGAACATTCTTTAATCTTTGATTAAAAAAAAATAATCCGAAGAGGGACAAATTCGAGCTAAAAGATTGCATTTCAATATTTTTGAATCGCACAACTATCTTTTTTTATAATAATGAATTAAAATGGTTCAACCAAGATAAACCGACCGAGTTTTTTGTCCAATCTTCAACATATCCATTATATGCCCATCCGCTGTAGTTTTCTAGTATAAGATAATCATCCAACTAGAAGAGCTTCTATGGAATTTCATACTCCCACAATGATTATTCCTAGTAATAAATGGTTTACTCTTTTAACTGGAACCGACTTCGTGTTTATGCAAACAGGTTGGATCAAGGCCAGCCGCTGAAATAAATTAGCGATTGGCCTCTGATCTAACCTGATTGTTACTCAGAGTATATTTCCTCATCAAAATTAAGCAGATACTTAAGGTTTTGGAAAGCAGACGACACTAAAATCTATTTTTAGAAATTTACCAAGCATTCTAAGGGATAATCCCCCAACTGTAAGAGCTTGTATGGAATATCATACTCCTGCAATGATTATTCCTGGAAATGAATGGTTAAAAACAGTTGTCTTTAATTATATTTTACTTTATTTATAGATTCGACTTCCCCGGTGTAGTTTAGAATTCTTACTTGTTTTGATATGATATAACACGTTGAGTTCTTATACTGTAAAGGAAATCAAGGAATTTCCACTTTTGTCCAAACTGTATCAATCGCATATCGACTGCTGTATGTTTGACATCTGTTTTTGCTAGGATAAGTTGGGGGAAAACGGTGTATAGTTGGCGTTTCAAACTTCATAACGACAATACAACCTATATTTATAAACATCACATCAATTCCAGAGAGCAACCAATTTGTACATTTTCAAATATAACCAATCAAGGCCAATTCACCAAAATCATGTTTTTTAACTAAACAAGTATCAGATTGATGATGGTGATGTTGATGCCGTCGACGATGATAGTGACCATGATAATAATGATTTCGGTAATAACGACAATTCCTATGATTATAATGATAATGGTGATACATGTAATAGACTTGAAGACGATTTTGATGATTTCGATGATAATAATGGCGAAAGTGACACAACAAAATGTTGTAGACCAGGGTCGGTATGCTTATGATAATGTTGATGTTGTACCAAAAGGGAAAATAGCCTTCTCATTTCCCATTGTCAGTCTTTTTACGATGGATTCTTTAAGAAATCTGTTCTACCGAAAGCAAAACATATTAGCATTATTTGAATAAAAGGGATGAATAGTTGCGCACCCTCTTTCCTTATTACAACTAAAATGGACTTGTACCGAACCGAAAAAAATATTCCAACTTGAGCCATATTCCCCTTTTCTCGTGTTCCTTTAGAGTTGTCTCTCTGAGGAAATGGCTCAGATTTCGCCTGCTTATGGAAAAGGAGGTTGGGGTTGAAAGAAATCACAGATGGCAGGTGAAGGAAAGCTTTCTTCGATTGTTTCCCCAGTATTGTTTCACCGGCGGCGTATCTGGCGCCCGAATTTCACCGGTTCATCGTTTCCGCCAAACCCCGCGAATCTGCCAATGACCCGTGAATAAGCGGAAAAATGTTTTCCGTGAATACTCCGAAAATCTATTGTACAGACGAAAGGATGGCAATGAAAACATTGTGATATTCGAGAGACGGGCGAAGCACACCGGTGAGTAAGCGCACAACAAACGTAAGTCACTTCACAGCCGTGAAGTGACTTACGTTTGTTTTGCGCTTACTCATCGAAACAGACGTTTACATTTGCGAACGTCCAACTGTTGCGGATGCCTTCGTGAGTTATGTTTATTATAATGGTGAGAATCTGATGGTATAATTAGATATAGATTATGAGAAGCAATGTTATAGAAGGTGTCTTTACCCTTCCAATCAAATACGCATTGTGACTGATATGTAGCCAAACATCATGAGGAGAGTAGACACTGTTTCCTATACTTTGTATATATTGTAACAAGCCAACCTAATTTTTTCAGTGGTTTTTAAAAACCTCTTGGCATTTAAGCATTCTTAACATAATTTGATGCATTTTAGTGCCACGCAGCACACTGTGTAAATTCATGTTAGATATACGCGATTGACAATTATTTTCTTACTGCATTTATATTCGGTGATTACATGTATATATGGTAATTACAGAGAAAGGCAAGGAAATATGACTAATGTTTTTTTCTAATTGAAACCAGATATTCAATTAATCTTTTTATACATGTTTAAACAATAAAATGTGCCTTTGGTTTAATTCAAGGACAAAATATGAGGAAAAAATGAAAAGGGGGAGGAAGAAAATAAATAGATGAATATAAGACACACAAGTTTTGGCTAAGATTCTACTTACCAAATGATTCTATGATAATTGATGAATTTGCTTCACCTACGATCGCGTAAATGTTATGGTTTTTGGCTACTCCTTTTTCCATTTCCAACATGTTCATCAGAGAAACCACTAACCATGGTGCATCTGCTGTATGGAACTTAAGAAATCCCAACGGCATAATGATAGTTTGCTTAAAATAAGTATTTTATGTGAAATATTTTTTTCTCAATCAGCGTAAAAAAGATATTAAGTTTGAATTATACAAATAGTTGATTTGACATTTGAATGTGCTTTTTCACAAATGTGAGCGTATTTGAAAGTTAAAAAGCAATTTCTTTAAATTTTTACAACAGCTTTACTGTTATATGATACGTCCTGAAGGATGGTCCTTGGAAGCAAAGCTTTTTTTTTATTATTTAAAGTGTGTATATGTTTAATTGACATGTAATTCAATCCAAAAGTGTGACATCGCCTTTGAGATATATCGCATATATACTGTACTTCGTAGATAGATGGATGGTAAATTGTACTTTAAACTCTGCAGAAACTGGAGAAAATGGAATTCAATAATGCATTCAATGGTATCCCAATCAAAAATACAAATTCTTTTTTTCTTTCAACGATATTTTATATAAATGTTTATCTTTAAAGAATGGTAAGATTGACAGTTTTCACATATTTACCACCATAGACACCACAAATCCATATCATAAACGGTTACTCTCTATGGTACTCTGATTGTGTCTCAAGACGACACAAATGCTTTTGATTCAGGAATGATTAATAGATGTGTTTTGGAAGAGCTTCGAATCCCAAACAAACGCAAAACCTAAATTGGGTATATCAATCTGTAGTTGGGTAAAAACAAGCATAAACACATCATCCTTTATGATGTTACAATGCCTCTTTCTGGTTCACTCTCGTTTGCGTTGCGGAAGAACAAATCACAAACCAACAATGTTGTATATGAATCTATAGTTTGGTAGAACCATATTTATGTACATTTTATTGTTTGTGATGTTACAATGCCGCTTTCTGGTTCATTCTCGTTTGTGCTGCGGAAGAACAAACCACAAACTAACAATGTTGTATATAAATCTATAGTTTGGTAGACCACTATGCCTGTATATATCGTTCTATATGATGTTACAGTGCCTCTCTCTGGTTCTCTCTCGTTTGTGATGCGGAAGAAGACAAGTGAAGGACTAACAGACAGCCGTCAGTTGTTCTGCCTTCAGGTGTTTCGCTAGTTATTCGAAGAACGTGATGGTAAAAATACTGCTGACACGACTATTAAGCGCTTTCCATCTTATGGAATTGATTTGAAATCAAAATAACTGCAGCAGAAGGAAAAAGAAACAATTGTGACAAAAGGAGAAATTACTCATCATGAGCAATTTCTTCTTTTGTTATAATTGTTTCTGTCAGATCATATAATAGAAATTCTATTTTGAAACTTGGCAATTATCAATCGTCTGCACATGCTTTAAAATTATGTTACTTAAAACACCAAATGAGCGAATGCTTAATACCATAAATGGGCAACTTTACTAGGCGAGGCTCCAAACCATTATTCATTATACAGTGTCATCATAAGGCATACTCTGAATAGGTATTTAAACTTTGATAATGATAAACATTTTCAGGGTGTGCAACGGATCCTATAATCAACCATTATATACCAAAATATTATGGCCAACAAACGATTCACGAGTATTTAGAAATGTGTCGATTGTATGCTACAAAAAGTAACAGCCAACGACTCAGCTAAAAACTCTCAATAGCAAAGTAACGAAACGAAATACGTGAAAAACGTAAGCAACAAGTAAATAGTTTATTGGTATAAAGGCAACACAATGTTTGATAAATCACCTATATCTTTATGCAGCCAAAACAAGAGCCAATTGCAAACATAACTTTAGGTTAATCACTCGAACGCAATGTTACATCATCAAAAAGAGCCATTTTCATGTGGTGCCAGTTTGTGTTGTATCTGTGTGTCTGTTTGCATCATGTTCCAATTCCATTTCAATTTGCTTTAAGTTTGGATAGTCAGGCTTTCTTAGTCGAAGGAAACACCTCCATTGTTTAATTATCTTTTTTTATATAGAACTGATCTTCCTGTTGTAATACTACCCTTACGTATAATGTATTGAAATAAATACTTTGTCTTAAGTACGACCCAAACCATGCTTAAACTGGTGACTTTCCGCACTGATGGCCTCAACTGCAGCCAAATGCAATTGTGTCATATAGTTTACGGTTGTACGGTTAACATAACGATGCTGTTGTGTAGTTAACATTGCAGTGTTGTTGTGTTGCCAATGTCTTGGTGTTGCTGTGTTGTTAGAATTGCAGTGCTGTTGTGTTTTGTTACGATGGTAATGTTGTTGTTAAGTTAGCATTGCGATGTTGTTGTGTTGCTAACAGTTTGATGTTGATGTAACATTGTGATGTTTATGAGTGCTTATATTACAATGGTGTTCTTGCGTTGTTTGGTGTGCTTTTGTTTAGTTTACATTGTAATGGTGTGCTTTTGTTAAGTTAACATTCTGTTGGTGTGCTTTTGTTAAGTTTACATTGTAATGGTGTGCTTTTATTAAGTTTACAGTCCGTTGATGTGGTTTGTTAAGTTTACATTGCAATGGTGTGCTTTTGTTAAGTTTACATTCCGTTGGTGTGCTTTTGTTAAGTTTACATTGTAATGGTGTGCTTTTATTAAGTTTACAATCCGTTGGTGTGCTTTTGTTAAGTTTACATTCCGTTTGGTGTGCTTTTGTTAAGTTTACATTGCAATGGTGTGCTTTTGTTAAGTTTACATTGTAATGGTGTGCTTTTGTTTAGTTAACATTGCAATGGTGTGCTTTTATTAAGTTTACAATCCGTTGGTGTGCATTTGTTAAGTTTATATTCCGTTGGTGTGCTTTTGTTTAGTATACATTCCGTTGGTGTGCTGTTGTTAAGCTTGCATTCCGTTGGTGTGCTGTTGTTGAGTTTACATTGAGGTGATATGATGTTGTTTAGTTTACACTGGGGTGGTGTGCTGTTGAGAAGGTTGAATTCTGTTGCTGTGCTGTTGTGATCTAACCTGTTTGCTACTCTGAGTATCTTACCTCATCAAAATTAAGCAAATATATAAGGTTTGCGAAAGGAGACGACGCTAAAATCCATTTTTAATAAAAATTGCCCTGCATTCCAAAGGTTAATGTTATCTCAACTCCTCTCTCGTTGCAGATTTACAAATTTGACCAAGACCAAAGGCCAATGCCTATCACCAGCCAGGGCAAGGTTCAACAATAAGCAGGTAGACCGGACAGTACGATACACGATCCATCCATCTCCGAGGACAGAGCCTTTCCACTTCCGTGCCAAATTGCCTGGCACTAATGTGTTCCGGCGTTCATTTATTACCCGGAATCGGACTGGTTTTTGACGTGTACAAATTGGTGGGTTAGAAGTTATCTCGAGCTCCAGTACGGTGTATATCATAGAGAGCGATAAAACCGTACACACCATCTATCTCATGTCGTGTGTAGCATACTAAATAAATGATAATGGTCGGAGATGCGAGCGGGACTTCTTTTGGTTTTTGTAGCATTTGTTTGGTTTTTTGTTTATAAACTTATTTCTGTTTATTCAATTGAGTACCAGAATTGCTATGATACACGTACTAGACTTTAAATGCAGTGATTAAAGAACAGAATCGTTTGTCTTGTTTCATTAAATATTTGTGTATGCGAAGGAAATCGGTCGGGTTTTTTTTATTAATCCTCGAGCAATATCAGTCAGGGCATAATGTGTTATTGTCTTCTAGGCTTTTTATGGCATCAATAATATTTTGTGGTAAATCATGATGCGCGATCCATAATCGATAGATCACCAAAGTTATATTATTCATGCAAGCTGATCTATTCTGGGAGTACAGCCGGCTTTACAGAAACTATCTCACATGGAGATCCAAATATATGGCTAGTAGGTCTTGAGCAGAAAAGGCGAAATTGGAAAGGCATAAAAGAATTTAAGTAGCGTGGAGAAAAAATAATTTTTTGTCATATTGCCTTTTTTGTTGATGGCTTGACGGTTTTACAAGTCAATACTTTGAGACATGTGTTGTATATGTTACAGGGAACACGTGTATTTAAGGATTACGCGTATAAATAATGTTTCGGTCGGTTCCTTTCTTAATTAATCATTACAAATTGAGACGAAAAGAACATGAAACTATGCCCATTGTCGCTTGACTATTTTCTGTTTTCACAAATTACCGATTCACAACATGTTTACTTCTTTTAACAGCCCTTCATTAAAGTATGTATGATATCAATTAATAATAAAAAGAAACGGAAACGAGCCATATTCCTTATTTCTTTCATTCAAGACTTTTCGTCTTCATTTGTTTTTGATACTCATTAGATGAACTTTCCACGAGTAAACTACTGTTTTGAATAATATGTAAAGGAACATAGTATACCACTTATAACGATGTTTGGCATAGTGTCCGCTCTTGCCCGATGTACAACTATTACATTTGTCCAGTACAAGGACAATAAATGCGACCGAGGTATCGTTTTCTGATGTTTCACAGTTAATCTCTATTAAGCGACCTCATGAACAACACAATTGGCTATGGCATAGCAAACATCCTTCAATCAAATACATATTGCAAATTATGAAGCATGTTTCAATACAATGATAATGGATACAATAAGAGGCGAAACCCGTCAAAATAGGAGTTGTCATAAAAGGTAAACATTAAAAGAAGCATTCCAAGTTAATGTTATAACTTCCATTAGATAAAAACGTATCTTCAACGATTCTATTTTTTATTCGTAAAATCGTGTTTCTATGGTAAGCTAATATCGACATGTTCAATTAGTTTAAACCAATGAAATATTAACAAACGATAAAACACCGCCCTTATATTTGTCGAAGGTTATTCTACGATACTTGTTTCCATTGTAAGACCTAGTAAGTCTTTCAATTGTTTGAAGGTCTTACAATAATCCTGCAATGCGTCATTGAGTATGAGTTTTTAAATAGTAGTGTCCAAGTGCTTTTATTCGTCGGAATTTGGAACATTTTCAACGCAAATTCATTGGTTAAACCAAAATGAAAATTCATTTTGAGACTTTGGTGACTGGTCAATTCATGCAGGGGCTTGAGATATATGGCGTCCATTCCCCGATATTCATTTTAAATAATAGTCCATCGTTTTTTATGATATAGGATGACTTTTGAAATTAGGGAACGATAAAATCAACTAGAAACCAACAACTACCACCCATAGTGTCTTATTCTTCTGAAGAATTAGGAAACCATGTGAAAATCATCACACAAATATTCTAACAAGCTGTTATATGATCGTTCCTGTTATTTTCACACCATTTACTTTCAAATGACTATACCATTCAGTCATGCACTATGTGAACAAAATAGTTTGACAAAGTGGAAACACGTTCAATTTTGCTGTTCCTATTTCAAAAATTATTTTTCCTAATTGTTATGTCATTTAACACCAATATGCAAGAAGACATACTAATCATTGGTCCCGGATTGTGCATTTTCCCGGTGTAATTTAGCGTATTGTTTCCCCGCTGCTCAATTGGAAACTCCTACAAAAACACGCGGGGAAGCATGGGTAGTCGCTGGTAAAGTCATCAAGACGACGTTCAAAGATCTTGGCGGCTTTTAAGTGAGACTGTAAAACCGAGGAGGCAGTCGTGTTTTTGTCGTAAGGGCTCCGTTTTTAGAGACACGTTTCTCATAAAAGAGGCTGATGAAAGAGCTTTCAAATTGCCTCTTTTGACGAGTGATGGTTGGCGAAACTACACAAACGGTTATTATTTACACGTTCTGCATTTCCGTAAACGTGTAATTAAATAACAAACACTTAACCGGGTTAAAGAGGCGTTTTGGAGTTTGATAAAGCGTCTGTTGAAACGGCGTCAAATCGACATGGGGTGTCCCGGTAAATTCACACTGAAAATTCGTATTATATCTACCTAGAGCAAACCTTTGTGTAAGTGTGATTGCGGCCTTAAACCACGATTATATTTGTATTTGAACATGACTATGTACTATGTACTCGTCAAATAAAACGTATGTTCTGCTATGTTCTGTAAGACTGTGTGATACTTTCCATTGTTACCATTACAAATGCAATTACATCCATATCCATCGATATTTTGAACACAAACGATGTCCTATAAGTAAACCCTATGGACTTACAAGTTGGACCTATGACGACCTGCCATGAATCGCGACGTATATCATGAGTGACGCCATCTATGCAATACTTGTGAACCGTTCTGTACTTTGTAGCAATGTTTCATGCTGATCGTTTTCACTAGTCCTTTGAAAGATATCGGCTGTTCAGGCTCACAGACGGTGGCCTGTGGTGGGGGATGAAAAGCATGAATCACCCCCAACTTATCAAACGTTAGAAAACTAGCTTTCAGCGGATCTGGAAAGGCTTGAGCCAGTTCCCAAGAAAATAATTCTTGAAAAACCTTTGATGAAGATGTTGTTTATAATAGTTAAGAACTCGAAGAATTTTCTCAAATCGAATAATGATCTTAAAGGGTATAATATAAAGTAGAAACGCGTAATTAATAATTTCATGATCTTTTTTTTATACATTCAAAGGTTAATTTAACACGTCAGTTATTTCATTTTTGTTTAATTTTTGTGAAAAGCATTAACTTACTGAACTTTTTTAAATTTTTAATTAAATGACGGTTGTGGCTGTATTTTGTATCTGCATTTAATATTGGATAATAAAATGTGGAGATCAATTGACTACAGATACAAAGATATTCGTCTAAAAAGGATGATACATTATAAAACAATACGAGTTAACTATCGTGTCGTGGATAAATAAAGAAGACCATTGCGTGTTCAATTGTGAAGAAGCAACTAAATCATTTGATACATAAAGCACCATACAAGTGTATTAGTTTCTTGTTGAGATGATATCTATGCAAGGAACAAATCGCGGGTGCTTACATCATACATTTACTAAGGCATACATGTCCAAAACAAGGTTTACTCAGTGAGTTGATCAATACGAAAGTAACGAGTAGATCGAATAGATGCCATAATAATGTGTCATTAATCCGTTCTATGTTGGACAGAAAGCATAAGAAAGGAACGTAATCATGAACAGAGCTCTAACTACATACCATCCTTTCTAACACGCAGTCAATCGATTTCTTATGGTAAGCATACATTTTCGGGAAAACTGAATCTAATAGAATATGGTTCTTCATTTGAATTTACAGAACTTGACGCCATTTTAAGTAAGATACCCAAAGTGCTTTCGTTAGAAAACCAACCGTATCCCGACTTTTCAAGAATCGTTCTCCTCGCTTCAAAACTTGTGACAAGCATTCCAAACAAACTATGGCGTGATGCGCTGAGCCTTTAGTACCAAAATGACCGGAAAAGTGTGGACCAGGGCCCGTTTCACTAAGCTGCGTAACTTTACGCAAATTATTTGCGCAAGTATAGGAGTTACGCAAAACTTACGTTCTTGCGTAAAGTGTTTCACTAACATCAACGTAAGTTAACCATTTCTGCGATTTGCGTATGAAATTAAGCAATATACGTTACCGGAACGTAACGTTATTTAGCAATATTACCGAATCGACAATCCCGATTACCGAAACCTTACGATGCCACCTGTTATGATAATTCCTTTTCAATTGTTGTTGGGTTTTCATTTACAAGTGAAAAGGAAAGAAAGAGAATTGTCAACAACAATGATGTTTAAGCTTCACATAAACAAGTTTGAACAATATTCGGCCGCTATTGATAAGCGAGTCATTAGCGGGAGTCCGTTGTTATACCAGGGAAAAACACAAGCGCGTAACTTCTAAAAAGAACAAATAGTTGTGGCTAATGTTACTGTATCCTTTAAGTTAAAATCATCGAATTGGTAGTGACTTTCAAAGTCGGCATCGTGGCTATTTTTCAATGTGGTTTTAACGATGTTCTATTGACATTTTACAGCGCAATACCATAATACTGCATATTGTCCGAATACACCCTCCTTCAATCAAAATGTTGATTAAATCTATGAAATGACTGACAACGTGGAAATAAGAAATTTGAAACCATTTGATTTATTGGCTTTTGTTTCGATATTTCGTTTCAAGATTCAAACGGATAATCATTAACAAGAGGAACCGCAGATCGGCTAAGTTACGGAAACTCGAAAATTCTGTGGAAATGCATCTTCACACTCTATTTACGAAGAAATGTTGATACTTCGGTTGATATAACCCGATTTTACACATATAACTAGGCCTGTTGATGCGCCGTGACACACAACATAACAACTTCATCCAATTAATCTTGATATATTTACGCGGCAGTTTTATGATAATGCCACTACATGTATGTATGAGTCTGTCTAAAATTTCTCATCTGATGGATCTGTTTGGTTCTTAAAATATGACTAGCTTCGCATAATTATGCCTCACTTTTAACCCATTACCAAACATTAACGACATTTGACCAGTTTGTTACATACGACTCTGGAAAACGTTATAGGAAAAGGAGAAATGCTCTTAGCCAGCAACTTCTACTTTTCCCACAATGTTTTCTGCCCTATCAATATTATTTTTTAATTTCATCACAATTCAAAATGTCACCGGCAAACTATTTTCCATACAAGGACAAGTTTAAAATGCAATGTTTTGATACTGTTTACGGCGTTATGAGAAATTCCTCAACACTTCTCATTTCAAAACTCCCTGGAGCCAAATAAGCACGGTGTATTATCTACATTGAGCTCTCAGTCTGGTGTTTCCCAATAAACAAGACTACTGTGCTAAACTTCTTTAGACCTTGGGAAGGGTCGGCCTGGATTCGAATACACAACCTCCACACAGTAGGCAGACACATTAGTATATGAATGAAGACTTTGGGAAGTTAGGGTTTTGGGGATACACCAGGGTCCACTCATAAGAAAACACCTCTTACAACAGGCTGGTTCATGTTGTTGGTGGGCAGAATATAGTAACTTCATAAACATATAACACTGGGGTATCTTGTCGCTTCATAGATAACATTGATTATATAATAAAAACATTAACTACAGCTCTTTACCAAGAGATAATAAAAATGAAAAAGATGACAAAAACATCAAATAAAAGAATATGTTTTATTCAATTGTAGGTTAACATTCCCTTTATGCTGCATATACCACTATATTTAACTTTGATTTTGATTATTGGTCTTACGTATGACTTGTTAATCTTTTCTTAATCAATGAAAGACGAAATAGTTGAAATTGCAGAGGTAATGCTAATATTGAAAAGGAAACATGTGTTCATAAGAAAAAAGTTCTTAAAAAGCTTTGTTAATGAGAATTAATAAATATATCATTTGCTAGATTCATATAGTAAAAAGGCATATTTACAGACAATCTACTACAAAGCTGTAATTTAGTAAAAATTGACAATATTTAGGTAAATCTAGAAATTACTGAGCTATAATAACCCTTTATTTTGAAAGTCTTGCAACTTGGAAGTATTTTAGATTATCTCCCAATTCAAATGTTGTAAAAGAATGAAAATCAAAAGCATCAACTCCCAAAAAAAGTGTGCTATATGAAAATATTTGACAATTCATGTTAAAATGTTTGAAACACTTAATCAGTTTCATCATATGTTTATTTATAACTGAAAGTTATTATTCTTTGCTAATCTCTTAGAATGATGTGTTGATTGTATAATTAACATGAAACTCTTGCAATGAAGTCAAACAGTGATTATAAAAAACACACGACGAAGTAATAGTTATTCCTCTTCATGCAGTATCTTTGCTTTGATGTGGTATCTTCTCTGTTCACTGATAGTAGTCCCCCATCCATTTGATGAAATTATCTAAAATATAACAAATGGAAAGTTAATAGGTTATTACCATGCCATCTAGTTTGTATGTACTTCAGCTGTTTGCCTGTGATATGCAGCAAACAGGATTAAGGCCTTTATTGAAGAGACAATTGATATCTCCTGAGTCCAGCATCAATAATCCATACATTAAACACTTGTAATGAAAGGTCAGTTAGGACACTATGCTCATTATGTGCAAATCATCCTTGAGATTATTAGCTATCAATGACTAGAAACAAGGGAATTATCATAGAAATTTGATGTAGATATTTTTCTTCTTAATTTTTCTTTGAATGGTTGAAATTCTACCATAGTTGGTATGTTGGTAGAATTGAGCAGTTTGAGCATATGCTTATGTTTCTTTGACATACTTATTTCCTTAGAATACTCAGAGTTCACTACACAATAACCTACATAGTAATAGATAAAATCATGTCGGAATATGAAATCAATGTGTATGGAAAAATGATTTTCATTGCTATCATTGAAAATAGATGTAAGCTATGTAACTGGTCCCTGTATAATAAGCACATGACAGAGAGGTCATAACAACAATACTGTCAAAGATGAATTTAAGCATTGCTTGAAACATGATGAGTGGTAACTGTATTTGTTATTGAATAAGATACTTTACCTGATGTGTTTTACTGTTGGTACTCCACTCTTATGTGTAAAATCCATACCATATCAACTGGAACTTATCAAACAAATCTGCCACTTGTCTGAAAGAAAAAGATATACTAATGCAATATTTCATCAATTGTTTTTATTTTTTCCAAGAAAACACTGTCTTCAAAGCCCCATCATCTACATAGTTTAGGCATTAAGTCAATCCAAACTTACTTTAAAGCGAATGAATTATTTATCATATAACTAGAAGTTGTAAACGGGACACAAATGATCAGAAATCAACAATCCTCAGCCTTCAATACACACTGATGAATTTACATAGTGGTACGTACATCACTGGGTTCGAATCAAGTTTTATCAATTGTCAACTACATTCATGTAGATAAGAGTGGTAGCCTATAATTAATGGATCGAAAATATAAATCTTAACAACAAAAACATGCTTACCATACCAAAAATAGTATATAGATCGACATTTGAGCCACATAAAAAGAGTTCAAAACACAAATGTCACTTTTCGCTCCTACACAAACTGCATTATTGAAGACCTATCAAGGGACACAACTGAATGTCTACGAACAATTAATAATCATAACAAAGGATGAAAGCATCCTTTATTTCATGAACAACCACAAACGCCACAATTTATTTATATACAAAAGGTAAACATACCTTGATGTCAGAGTCGTGTTGAAACCATCCCTTACTTTGGCAATAACCCGTTTTTCGACAATGAGACGTTCTTTTGACATTTAAACTCTCCCGATCGATGATTTGTAACATTTCACCGCTTCAAAATCTCTGAAATAGCCTGGCAACAGCTCCAACTCAAAATATATCAGTTTCGTTCCCACAAATTCGACTTTTTAGGGTTGGCAGCCATGACACTTGCGCAAATTTAACAACTTACGTGACCTATCGAGCTTGCGTAGATTTACGCTGATATTTACGCAAAACGTAAAGTTACGTTGTTTAGTGAAACGGTCTTTCCAGTCAAATCCTGGCGTACGCAAAAACTTACGACAATTTCTTGCGTACGTTGCTTTGTGAAACGGGCCTCGTTGGATTGCAAGATTACGTATAGACGAAGAAAAATGACTCTTACCTTTTTTCACAAATATGCCCGTCATTGTTAGTAAACGCTATCAAAACAAAGGTCACGTGATTGGTCGCCCTGGTAAAGTTGGATATCATGCTTTTTTGTCTCTTAACTCGCTTTGTTTACCATCATTGATGTTTACAATGAATACTGTTAATTACCAAAGTATCTATATTATTCTAGAAAATGTTGGTAGGATACGTAGAAAAAGTGTTTTAGTGACAAGACGTACAAGAAACACTATTCAGTTTTAACTTATCTACTTGAAAGTTAAGATCATTGTCCTTTCATAAGCTGAGTTTAAAGGAAGCTTCTTTCTTGCTTCTGCTCTTTGGTGTACCAAATGTATTTATTGTTTTCTAAGTTTGTAACAGACGACGTTATGATAATTTCGAATGATCATCAGTATTTCGTTAAAGAAAGGAAGCATACGATTGGACATCGTCATGTCTATTGCATCGTACACTCCTTTGATTGGTCACGTGTCCATGGTTCCGATACTGGGTACCGTTTTACACATTCTATGCTAAAAATCTGCATAAGTTCAAAATATTAGTCCCTCTCGTATCAATAGTTTGCCAAGCAATAAAGGAAAGTAACACATCATTGACACCCAAAGACGTGTCACATTGCAATATTGTACTTTTATCGAAGATACTTTCCATGCCAATCAGTTTTAACTTACACAAATAGTTTCTTAAGTCGTTAAGTAAAACGGTACCCTGGTGTATATGGAGGCGATGCTTGTGATTAAACCAGGGGAATATCACAGATTTAGTTCTCGTCTGCAATCCCTTTCTATTTCAAATCGTCTCTTCTCGTGTTTCCGAGGTACCAAGCGTGCACCGGATGACACCTTTCATGTGAAATTCAAGCCTCATTTCGCGCCTCGACTGACAGTTTTGACCAATTTATGCCCGATAATGCACCTCCGGGATAGCAAGGAGCGTTCCCTTCTCGCCCCCGATGCGGTTAACTGCAGACGAAATGACTCCCACATGTTTTACGTTCTTCTCCCTATTCCGTTTGGCTTTACGTTCTGTATGGACTTCACTCGATTGCCGGATACTTAAGCCATTGCCTTAAACGTATGTGATTTAAACACTGGCCAAAGTTGAAAGCAACCAGCGCCGAATCGAGATTTATTTTTAAAAAAAAAAGCAATATACTTAGAATAATTTGAAGAGACACTAATTCATGTGTGTAACTCATTTTTCTACGCAACAATCTTCAATCAGTTGTAATACTTAAATAGGAAAACAGTTTAATAATATCCTTCATAATTATTGATTTTTCTCTCTCAAAAGTTTGAATTGAATAGTGGTACTGTTTTTTGGGTTATTTTGTTGTTGTTTTTTTGTTTGTTTTTTTCATTATTTTATCTTTTAAATTGTTGAATTCCTATTGCTTGTTTTTTTCCTATCGATATGTAAGCTAAAGAAAAGTACTACATTTGAATGTATTGTTACGTTGGTTATTTAGACGCTGCGTGACTAATTAATATATTTTGGTCGAAACTTCGTACTTTGGTATAAAATTGGGTGTCTGCTGAACACAAGGGTTATTCACGACAAGCCTTCTTATTCGACGGCAAATACCAATTATCTATATACATAAATATATAACTATTTAATGAAATCCTGATATTTTTCTAAAAAATAATCCATCAACTATCAACGCCAGCAGTCATGTATTCCGGATGTAGAATACAGATGTTTTGTTACAATCACTTTTGAAAATAGCCACAACATTTGATGCAAGTACTTCAATTCTCGTATCTAATTTCATAACTGGTTGCGTTGTCTTTCAACTATTGAAATAACCAGTTTTGAAATAAACCATCAGGAGGAATCCAATTTGAAATCAACTTGGTCAGGTTGACTCAGACAACTTTTTATAAGCATCTGATGCTAACTAACAATGCTTTCATGGAAAAGGCAACCGAAACCTCATCTGCGACATATAGTTGAAACTTAAC
The DNA here is from genome assembly GCA_947846245.1 of Cerastoderma edule. Classification (NCBI taxonomy): domain Eukaryota; kingdom Metazoa; phylum Mollusca; class Bivalvia; order Cardiida; family Cardiidae; genus Cerastoderma; species Cerastoderma edule. The sequence continues at coordinate 36,857,116 of OX401404.1, forward strand.
AAACTAATAAGCATAAATTTCCACAAAGTGTCAGGTCACTCAGACTCAGTAATGTGTTAGAGAAAAAACAATTAATCTCTTTGACGCATCAAATTTAAAAACAAAAAAAATGCGATTTTGCCTGTGTGGTCCCCATTCGTTTTAATGATACTGGTAGATAATTCAAAGTACTTGAAACCCTTTCTCCATCCTTTCGGCATAAACAAGTGGATTGTCTTTATAAATTACCACGTCCCTTGTTGCAAGGATATAGTTGTCAACAAATCAGTGGGGAAATAGATAAACGAATAGTTGATTATCTTATCGATTCTAAAGCTACAAACATTCCATTGGTACAATAGTCATTTATTGTAATTTATAAGCAGATATTTGCAAAGTTCTATGCAATGGATGAACAAAAGTATTCTCCTGATAAGCCAAGCCTTGCCATTATTCAGAGTAGGGTCGGTGATGGGTTTTTAAAATATATATGGTGTCTGTTGGCTTGCTACACCAACGCCTGTCAAATAAATCAATTTTCTCATTTCTTGGAACTCGTTTTTGATTCGTGGGTGTTTGCCTTTCACATATAGTGTGACCTGTAGTATAACCCTTTCCCAAACGCCACATTTTTAATTGTCCCAAATTGAAAGAGTTTGCAGACGACATTTCAAAATGTGATGAAATTGAAAAAGAATCTTCTGATAGTAATTGTTTGGCAATATGTTAAAGATGGTAATTCCCAGGCATTTACCTCATGTGTCGTCATGGATCAGCACATGTACCATGCAAATGCTGATCTGTGACCGCACCTATCAACCAGAAAAAATTTGCTTGGACAACATTACGGGTTATCTTAAAAATGGTATGTGGCATCCCCAACATAATACTTTAATAATCTCTTTTGTTTGCATGGTGTTTAACACCGTACCAACAATTTTCCAGTGATGCAACGGCTTTCCTAGATCTAGCAGTACTAGGCTAGGGCTCTGAAAGTGACTTGCTCGAACGCGGGACCTCTGAGTTCTAAGACCACAAACTTGACTAGTAGGCCACGCAGGACCCATTCAAATAATCACTACAAACACATGTGGGATGGAGGCTGGAGGCGGCAACAAGAATGTCAATTAAGATGGACCCTATCCGGACTTGTTTGGATTATCCTTTGCCTAGGGAAAGTTCAATATGACAAAAAGAGAATGGTAGCTTTCTAAATGTCAATAGAAAATATGTAAAATATTTTTGATCCTGCAGTCATCCATGATGACTGCTTCCTGGATACTGCACCAGTACACGCGCCGAGTTGTGGGTTAGCCCCGGCAATTCTCATCTCGCCTAACGGGGATTGGAACCCGGGACCCTCGGTACAAGAAGCCGACGCTCTACCACTGCATCACTGTCGTCCACAGTAATACTTTTCATTTGGCAAGACATATTCTTAATGGTCTTGTACTGTTATATTATTCAGTAAGCCATTTATACATTAAATATCGCTGAAAATTACGATAAACAAGGGAAAACTCAAACAACTGCCATTCGGTAGGACGACATTGTGATTAAGTAAATTATGGTTGCTCATGGTTTATGGTTTTAAGCCGTTTCAACCGTACTACAGTTATTTTGCGAAACCCTTGATCCTTGTTCAAGTTTATATAGAAGCTACGTTGGGTAGGATGACGTTGTGATTAAGTAAAAAAAGGATTGTTTTGATTTTGGAGTTTACGAATTTTCAACAGTACTACAGTTTTAGTGCAGTGGTCAGTACACTTATCCCTGATCTTTGCACCCGTCTTCATAGACGGGTTCGTTGGGTAAGACGACGATGTGATTGTGTTAAATATGGTTTGTTATGATTTCGGATTTTACGACTTTTGAACAGTTTCTCAGTTACAGCGCAGTGCTCATAGCACACATTTCTTTGAACCAGCCTATATCATGATGTAGCTGGTTACCCGAACGTTGAATCAATTCTATTAACCCTTTCAAAAACGCCGCATTGTCGACTGCCCAAAATTAAAAAAGTTTGCAGATGACATTTCAAAATGTGATAAAATTGAAAGATAATCTTCTGATAGGACAGAAAACATTGTGGGAAAAGGAGAAATTGCTCGTCACGAGCAATTTCTCCGTTTCCCACAATGCTTTCCAGATTGGTCTGCAACAAACTAGTAAAATATCGTTATTGCTTGGTAATGGGTTAAGACAAGAGGATATTTACGGAATATTACCCTTATCATCACGCTCTTACTGTCTCCTCGATATAGAATACAGACAAAACTAGTCCCTTTCGTTAAAGTGTGCATACAATAAATTTCAACATAAAAGGGAGACAACTCGGTGTAAAGTATCGTAAATTCATGTAATTCGTTAAGATTCTGGGTGGCTTTTGCCAACGACCTTATTTGTGGAAAAATTCTCGATAGACCGACGACGGGGTCTGACACCGTATGAACGGTTTTGTCGTTCACATCGTTTTTTTTTTCGGGCCTATATTCTTACCGACGTTGAATTCAGTCAATGAAGCATGGCTATTCGTCTCTCACCACTGTTCCACAAGGTGCATGCGGGACAATGATCAGAAATTTGGCAATAGTATCGTGTAGAGGAGATACGGAAATACCAGAGTACCATTTTACTTTAATCATCTTACCATAATATTTGCATAAGTTCAAAACAGCAATCCGTCTTATTTCAAAATTTGGCAAAGCAATATTGCAAAGTCACATCATTGCAATCGTCTACAATGACGTGTCACATTGTAATTTCATTTTATATGGTTTCCCGTTTATTAGTGTTGATTTACGCAAATATTTTCGTCATGTTGCTTTGTAAAACGGTACCCAGGGGCATATATATGTGCCCTTCCTGCCGTAGTTAATAACGTGGTCAAACCATAATCCTAATCCATATTGAGGAAATATGAATTTTAGTGCAATCAGACTAATAAACTTTAATGCATATGTGTAGTTGTAATCTTACCGATTCCGTAACGGGGTAAACCATTGTAATATGAATGATATATTGCTCATCAATTTTGTAACACTGGTAAATAAAGGTTTTGCACCAAATGCAAATAAATATTGTATAAAATGAAAAGTAAATGCTGTCATCTATTCGATGTACTCAGACTAGTTCTGTTCGCCGTCAAACCTGAATGAAACATTACGAACTCAATTCCATATCATCAGATTTCTCCATTACTGAAGAGTTATACCCCATTTATTAAACTAGTTAATAGTTATTTATATGCAAAACACATGTATGGGCAAACGTTTAGGATATGGTTAGAAAACTATCGGCATGTAAACAGCAGAAATCAAAGATCCAATAATATAAAAAGAAAAGAAACAAATCATATCCATTGTGAACGCATCGAAAATCAATTTAATTTCTTCTTTCACATTAGACACAGCAATTTCAGACAGGGAGAAACATGTACAAAGATTATTGGTCGCTAAACGTTCAGTCATTATAAGCCATCTGTTTTTAACCGTATAAATGATTGTCCAGAGCGAATGTGTCATCATCATACGCTCTCTAAGCATCCACCGTTAGATCAATGACGTTGTCATTAGTTAGATCAATAACTGCAGAATCGGTATCCGCTGGTCGTGCGAAACCAAAGGATAGATCTCCGTAATCGATGTCTCTAACATCGATAAGCCTTTTATAGCCAAATCTGTAATCAATGATGTAATCTCTGACAACAACTGGTTTTTCAGAGCTGCTATTCTTTGTAAGGCTACTGGAACACCCATCTGATCCAGTCATTTCTCTATCGCTGTCAGTTTCTGGTGAAGGGAGCTCAACATCACATTCAGAAATACTATCATCACCATCCATGATATCAATTATCTCTGTGGTATCTTTGGGTTTGGGGTCAGTTATTGTAACATTACATATCTCGTCGTCTGCGACTACAATGACCTCTTGAGGCCGGCTGGATTCACCCGTCAAGTCGATGATTTCGCCATATTTCGAACTTTGCCGGAAGGGTCTATCTTCGAACGACTTGTACAATCCTGAAACTTAAAACATGAATATTTAGTTGGATTTGTGTCTATACGTATTCATGACAATAATTTGGAGCAACACTTTAGCCAGAACATTTTTACCAAGCAGTCAATCTTTCACAAATCTTATGCAGTTGTTTTAGAGCATGTTTGTAAATAGATACATGAGTCAAGTCTAAAGGAATCACCATTGGAGAGTCCCAGATAAATTATATCCTTAATTAGTTATGCGTACTTTATGCTTATTATGGATAGCCTGATTATATATTAACCCTTTACCAAACGACAAATCTTTTACTGTCCCAAATTGAAAGAGGTTGCAGAAGACAATTCAAAATGTGACGAAATTGAAAAACAATCTTCTGATAGGACAGAAAACATTGTGGGAAAAGGAGAAATTGCTCGTTAAGAGCAATTTCTCCTTTTCCCGCAATGTTTTCCAGAGTCGTCAATAACAAACTGGTCAAATGTCGTAGTTGTGTGGTAATGGGTTCGCGATGTCTGTGGTGTCCTGACGAGAGTTTAGAACTTGAAACCGCATTTCCTTTCATAGCAGGGTTCAAATACAAGTATAGGGGATTTCCATGATGAGCAGTCTTCTATCTGACTTATGGAATGCGGGTGGTCCTAGTCAGCTTGTAAGTAGTTAATTGAGGGATGTTCTGCCACCAAGGATAAGCTAGCTATTGCAATATAACTGAACAGTTATTGAAGCGTCTTACTGTCGTAAGGTCAGAAATTGAAACAAACATGCAATAAGACAAGAAAGAAACACTAAGAACCAACATGTTTTATAATCTTTGAGAGCAAAGTCGCACGTTTACATGAATAGAACGGTGCAAATAACGCCTGTAGGTTACACAAAACTCAACACAAAGACTTGAGTTGAAAACAATTTTCAGACAATTGCAATAGTTGTCACACTATTTTAAGAAAGAGAAAAATCATCAAAGACAAATTAGTTTTGAAAACGGTATATCTTTGGGCTATCTTTGTTCATCAATACATAATTATACATTTAAACTAAAGCATGTACATGTACATGTAATTGATATCTTAACTAAGGATCAGAAGGTTTAGATAAATATGATCTCTGTTTTCAACACAAATGACAACAAGTGCACCTTTTAATATTTCTGGCATTTAATGATTTTATCATCAAAATTGCATGTCGTTTGCCAAATCAAGTAGTGATTTAATACTCTTCAAGGAACCGTTGTCATCAAGTTTAGTGCTAAATCAATCAATTTACAGTCTCACCTGGAAACAATAACATTACAAGTCCTTTATTCGTGGGCGTATCACCTAACTTCCTTAGAATAGTGAATTCGATAAGGGAATGTTTTTTTACACCAAATTTTCCAAATTCTATTTTGCTGGTATTCATCAGAAACGTCTCAAGGAGTCGATCCTGATGAGAACCAACAATATAGGGTTTAAAGACGAAATTAAGAAGTAAGCTGCAGGACTGCGCCTCCTATCCGAGACTTTGATAGAAGTTTTGGATACTCACTGCCGAATTTTAAACGTGCTATGCCGCTTTTCACGGCGGCGTCCATGGCGTTGCGTTTGGCCCAATTCCTTCGCTTTCCTGTAACAAGAAAAGGGTTATTCTGTAGCCAGTAGAAAGAGGGGAGCCACTTTAAACAAGATTGCGGCATTCACGAAATAAAACGTTTTCCTTAGCCGCAAGACTGTGCAGTTATTTATATTTTTCCTACCAAACTTTCTCTTCCGTAAAGAGCTCATTTCGTATGCAACCGATTTACAAGGTAGATGAACTGGTAAATAACGAAATGATGGCATGACCTTGCAGATGCAAATGCAGATTCCTCATGTATACTTCATATTTATATCCCGGAAAAAGGAAAACATTCAATTAAACATACATATTAAAGGATATGTAACTTAACTTGGATAGTATCATTATCATAATAAATATGTGTATTTAGTTCAAAATTAGTAGTTTTGATAGTTTAGATCTAAATCAAATTTATGGAGCTATGTAGACCGAGTTTCATAGCTCTGATATGCATTAAGGCAAACTAACTATCTTTTTCGAGCTTAATATTGGAATTTTAAAGAAAGCTATACAGTCTACAAAGCTCCAATATGACAGTGAGAGTTAATGAATATTGTATTAGAGTACATCTTCCAACATCAATAACAATTCATTGCTGGACGTTTTAAAGAAAGGTCTTGTAAGATCAATAAATCTAATAAATCAGATTATGTTAACAATGCTTGTTCACAGATAAGAAAATATGAAAGTCAAAATATAATATGTAGTTGAACTTTTTTGTGCATTGTTGTTTGATATACAATTGAAAGTAAGTATTTATAGCATGAATAATTCAGGTTGCATCGGCTTATATAAGTATGTACAGCTTATATGCGTTAGATTTCAAAAGCGGTGTCACGCTTTTGGATTATTAAATAGAGGATAATCAACTCCTTTCGATTGAAATCAAGAATATGTCCCGAGAATGGGTTGTTATCAGGTTGGAAGAAAAACGAATTCGAAGAACGAGTTTTTTCTACATGATAACAACCCATTCACGTGACATATTTTTTTATATCTATCGAATGTAGTTGATTATTCTATTTATTTTTTTCCATTATTTAAAGTATGTTTGCCAAAATACCTCCATTAACGCCAAATGGAATATAAGATGGGAGGAGCAAAGCAGGTAATAACGCCCATGACATCATTTTTGCAACCTAAGACGTCATTCATGCGTATGTATATATTTTAGAATACAAACATTTTAGTGCCGTGTGCAAAAGTGCAGCTATGACTTTAATGCAAAGGAATGGTAAAAGAGTAGTCCCGTCAAAACTGATATCATCACTATTGATGATAAGACTTTTTTATATCATCACTAGTGACGATATTCACTGTGACAAAATCGAAAATTAATTAACACACTGAGAAATCCTAGTATTTCGTTCATAACAATATAATTATTCTCTTTATACACATTTTAAATCATTCAAAACGATATAATTTCGCTTCCATTTACTATACTTTAGTGCGTATCATATCAGAGTACGGCTGCTGTTCAGATTGAAAGAAACTAATTATTGTCTTTAGATCTGTGAACAAGCACCTTTAAGAAGAAAAGCCTACCGGTCCCATAAGCGGTGATATCCCCGATCGTTATCTTGGCGATGTATTCGGGTTTATTGGATCGACCCTTCTGGATCTCCACGTTGTAGCAGGGTCGTTGGCTCTCCGGTAGCAGAGGGACACCCATCTGTAATGGCAACAAACATTGGGATTTAACCCTTTGCCAAACGACAAATTATTTGACTGTCCCAAATTGAAAGAGTTCGCAGACGACATTTTAAAATGTGATGAAATTGAGAAATAATCTTCTGATAGGGTAGAAAACATTGTTTCCCACAATGTTTTCTAGATTTGTCTGCAACAAATTGTTTAATTGTCGTTGTTGTTTGGTAATGGGTTAAATGGGTTAAGAAGGTATGTCGCTGTCATTTTGAAAACAAAACAACCGTGTCAAAATATAAGAAAACCCAAAGCTAAACTTGTTAAAACGCTTTTACTGCAAACGTTGTTTTATCAATTAGAAAAAATATATATGCATTTCTGTTATGTTACGTTGCCCGACCCAGGCATGATTCAATTGTCCCTAAGGGTTAACCAATCCGGGTAGTCATCGGCATGCCGTAAGTCAGTCGGGATACCGGCTCGAAAATCACAATACTGTCACATAAATATGACTCTTTATTCAAGTTCCATCATGGTTACAACAGACAGTATGTACATATAAAATGTTAAAAGGTCACACTAAAACCGTGCCATTCAATTTTGACATGAGTTCATTATTTTTGGAAATATTACGCAAATCATATCTAAAAGAAATCCAATATTGTTGTACTACGATTGGAAAAAACAAAGAAAGTTGAAATATGTAAGACACACTTACCTTCGTTTTCGGTCTTCTCCATCTTTTTCTAAAACGTCGTGCCATTTTACACTTCAGTAATAATGTAGACAAGTCGTCGTTACCTAACGATATACACGTGTAGAGTCCAGCAGCACGAATAGGTGGACCAAGATGTCACGTGATAGCTCGTTACACCGGTAAAGGCAATATCCATGATTTGCGCGTGCTTGACTGCAGCGATCTGAACACATCGGGTTTATCCAATGAATACAAAGCTCACGGAAATACCCGAGTAGTTCGTATTGGGACTGTAGGTGTGTAAAATCTACTCGACACTGTGCAGTGTGATGTGTTGTCAAACCAGGTTGTTATCATGTATTTAATTGACTGGTCACTCAAGCGTGTCGAAGTTATTATCCATAACGGTTTTACCAATGAATATGCACAAACCTACGATTGAGATGTTTGTGAACATTGATTTTGATAGCTCTTATTCGAAGTTCAATACAAGATTATAGTAAGTCCTTAATAAAAGTGAAGGACTTAGGAGTCTATAGTCTTGCATTAAACCTTCGCATCATGAACTAACCTGTGTAATACGGTTGTCCATGGCTTTGGCATAAGTCTCTGAAAACGAGAGACGTGGGTTCAAATCCTTTGAGTAATGGGGTCTTCATTGCGATACTTCATAGATCCATATTCAGTCCGAATACAGGTCATGTATCTCGGACGCATTCAAAGTAAGTTGTAAGAATTTGCATTCAACTTGGTGTTAAATGAATAAGTCAACTACATAACCTATGACAACCATTTGGGTCGACAGGTCTATTTCATGTAGTCTTTATATAAACCAAAAATGCATCATTATATCCTTTGCAGATATTTGATAAAAACAAATGGCATAATCATGATATTTAGTTTCCCCTTTTCCAAAGAGATTAACTAAATATAATTAAAGGAATTTGTGAATGGTGGCTTCTGAAAATTGACAAAAGCGTGTGCGTAACACTTGTACATATACATGTATATGAGAACCTGGTAGTTTGCCATTAAAAGTGAAATCGAATTGAAGTTTGATAGTACTTAACGTGTGACACAATCAATCTTTAACATTTATAGTGCTGGAAATTACTTCATGCTTATCAAACAGGTTAGATCCTGGCCAGTCGCTAAGTAAATTGGTGGCTTGCATGTGATATGACCTGTTTGCTACTTTGAGGATCTTTTTCCAACAAAATTAAGCAGATATATAAGGTTTTGGAAAGCTGAGACCACAAAAACCTATTTTCAGAAAATCGCCCAGAATTATAAGGGTCAAGAATTTAATCAAACAACAATATGATTATTCGAAAGTTATTAACAGTTCATGTCATTTTGGAAGGTTGGGTTGACGAGTGCTCATGTTTGAGATATGAGCAATTTTTTCTCTTAACAATTCGTTCAATCTGTCACTTACAATCCCTCTCAACCTTAAAACGACAACACCGTCGTATATGTTCTCGGTAGTTTTTCTGCGCACTTCATCTGCGCAGCCAATGGGAAATAACAATCAGTTACCGAAGAGGTACATGCATGGTTGTCGGATAAACGTTTTTATTCGGATGAAGTTTACTGTATGCAATTTTTTTTCAAAGAATAATCATATCATCCAAAAAACTATAAAAGGTTATTAACAATATTATATATTTCTCATGTATAATAAGCCACTATTTTTCAAGTTTAAAGTTATATTAATCGTTTTTATAATTGTTTTTCTAATAGGGTTATCATAGAAACTGTTATTTTACAGAAAAGCTATCTCGTCAACATATACTTTTTTTGCATCATGTATTTTTAGATTAAATTATACTTCACATACTGAAATATAAGATAATTCTATGAAAATAATTTTTAGATATTTTAATTTTTTTTTATTGTGAATTAAATATTAATTTTCATTGTTTTTTTGCCTAATACAGAAATTTGAAAATCTGATTTGGATCACAAAAAAATGTTTAGATTGTAATAATTCAAAGTAACATTGAATTATTAAGTATTGAATGTATGAATACATGGTTTTTGTGTTAATAAACCTTCCGGAACTTATTTTATTAGCTTTGAAGATGGTATGGTCATTTTGACATTTCTACCCACAACGGTTACCATGGAAATTGCCATTTTACAAAAAAAAAAAAAAATAACTCGTCGACCTGCATTTTTCTTTTCATTTTTGAATTCACAATGAAATTTTAAATATGATATCAAAAATTTAGAAAATTCTATGAAAGGATTATTTACTTATGAAACTTTAGAAAATGTCCTTAAGAGATATTACCCATGTCATATCAATAATTATGGGAAACTATGTATTTCAAAACTATATTGGCTGCTGATGCTTTCATTCTGACAGTATATGAATAGTTGAAAGACTGCGATCTTTGCAAAATTATTAATTTGTTTACAAAGAGGCTCTCTCCTCGTAGTGATGACCGCGAAACATTGTTCCTAAAGGCAGTTTGGGGACTTTGGCGACGATGTTCTTTATATCAAAGGTACCTCGTGTAATGGTTTTTAACATAGTTTTTCAAACAGCAGTTGAACAAATTCTAACGTAAAGTTAATCAATCTTGGTTTTCGAAAATCAGGTTAACAAATTCTAACATAAAGTTAATCAATCTAAACCTCTCGTCGTGGCGATTCTAATGAGTACCATTATTATAGGGTTTATAGGAGCAATAATGGATTAAGCTCGGGGAATACGTGTATAATATGAGCCTCTGATACTCAAGCATATGAAGCTGTATCTGTAGTATTGCCGGCCTCACTGACAATATACTTCAATTCATATTATGCCTGTTGCTCTGTCCACTGATAAAAACAACGTTGATTTCCCTTTTTTGCAGAGCAGTCAGTAATCTAAAGATAATCTGAGCCAGGACTAGGGGTAATTCATCTAGAAATACCTATACATGTATATGATTGTGATAAGCTTAAATCTTAAAATGCTGAAATCAACTTTATGCTTATGCAAAAAGGTAAGATCACTGGTCAGTCGCCAAGTAAATTAGTGGCTGGTCTGTGATCCAACCTGTTTGAAACTCTGAGTACATTTCCTCATCAAAATTAAGCAGATATGTAAGGTTAAGGAAAGTAGATGACACAACAGTCTATTTTTAGAAAGCTACCCAGCATTGTAAGGTTTAAGTTGCATTTGAGTTGATGTCTTGGACAAATAAACATCTTTTATAACAAAAGCTGTAGATAAGACCATTTCTTAAATGTTGGAAAGGGATATAGGTCGGTGAAACAGTGTGATTCTAAAATATAAAGATGCAGAAAAAAACCTGACCAAGATTTTCTGAGTACCAAAGAGGGCACAATTTGCTTACAGTCAAGGTTATGGGACTTGGTCAGGAACCTACCAATTCGACCAAAAACACGTATGTGAAGTTTCAATCCATTCCTTACCGTAGTTTATGAGATAGGAATCTGCATGTAAAACTTTCACCTAAATTTTCTAAGTACCAAAGGTCCATTTTGACTTAAACCAAAACCCAACTATGCGACTTGGTCCATGACCTAGAATTAGGATCCCAGAGGTATATGTGAAGTGTGTTCTGCATCAGTTGTTGATTTAGTAACTTGCATTAATAACTTTAACCATTTTTTTAAAAGAACCAAAGAGGTATCATTTGCTTAAAGCGGAGTTGGGAGACTAAACACATATGTAATCAATTTCCTCAAGTAGTTTATAAGAAACAAGCTTGCATGCAAAACGTTAACTAAGGTGTGACACCGCCGCCCGGTTGAGCAGTAAAGCTCTCATTATTCTTCGATTTGTCGGGTTAAAAAGACACAAACAACTGTTCATTTTCCATTGAAGGATCGATTTATTTCATATTTCAGTTATTGTAAAATAATAAAGGTAAACTGTCCGGTCCTACGTTAACTGTAGCTCGACGAAAGATATAGTCTTAAACCGTTTCTTCGTAACTATCATTGGAACCGGTGAACGATTTTATGAACTAATTAACTAAATGGGTTAAAGACTTTTCGGCTATACAGCTTGTACAGCCAGATCCTAATCGACTCCTTTAACATGTGCGTATCGATCTTGCATACCACCGTTTACGATAATTTTCGACTGACAAAAATCTTTTACAATCTCTGACAACTATTTCATTAGAGACGATTGGAGACCAAATGCTTTGTAACCTTGAGACAATCACACAAAAACAAGTGAAAAGTGCGAATATTTATTCTACTTCAAAATTATTATCATGCATCCATTCTTGCATGTTTAGTTTTCATTTATTTCTGATTGTAAAGGTTCGATCGTTAAACCAGTTAAACCATCAACAAGCATTTCTACTTTCTCAACAGACTGTTTTGAAAGATCATCTGATACTCTTGGGAAACCAATCTTTAAATCAATGAATTCTTCAGCTAACAATTGAAGTGTTTGTTTGTAATCGTTTTTCGGTATTGCAACCCCAACTGTTAAGATATTCAGATCGGGTAAGTCATCATCTTGTGTCTCGTTAAAACCATCGTTTTGTAAATTAGATGTCATATCAAGGAAATGGTCTATCGGTAAACAACCTGTCTGTGTCTGATTAGAAAAACCGCTAGAACAACCAACGGTTAGATCAAGGAAGTCGTCATTATTATCCTCAATTAATTCATAATCATCATCTGATTCTACTTTTGAAGAACTCTGTGTTAGATCATGGACTGTTAAATCAGTGACTTCTTCAAATGTGGTGTGTTCAGAACATTCAAACAGTCTACTAGCTCCAACGGTTTCTATTTTTGGAATACTTTGTACTAAATCAATGACATCATCATCTATACTAGGTTCGGAAAATTCCACTAGTCTACTAGAACCATCGGTTTCTACTTTTGGAATTCTTGGTGTTAAATCAATGATTTCTTCAACTATGGTATGTTCGGAACATTTAACTCGTCTACCAGAATCAACGGTTTCTTCTTTTTGAATGATTTGTGTTAAATCAATGACATCTTTTACTATGGTATGTTCGGAGCATGCAATTATTTCATTTGCACCAACAGTTTCTACATCAATATCATTTTCACCTAGGACATTTTTGAAACGTTCAGTTTTGCTATAAACTGCAACTGGTTCTTCTTTTCGAAAACTGCGCTTCAAATCAATCACTTCTTCATATACGGTATGTCTAGCACACTCATTAGGTGCTGCTTTAGGAATTTCAGCGCCATCTGAAAAAAACATGTTTGAATGTTCTTGAAAATCATTGGCAGGTGATTTTTGAGGAGTGTTATTGAAATTATCAACAAGTGGTTGTGGAATGATGGATTTCAAAACACCATATAATTGTTTTACGTCACCGGTGTCTTTGTCAACATCTTGTGCGTTCGGACAATTGGCGTCTTTATAATCAGCTTGTCGTTTTGGGAGACCAAAGCTATGACAACGAGTATCGTCATGTTGCATCTCAATATCCTGTTTAGAGTTGCTAACCATCTGTGATGGTAATTCAGATTTGTTATCGATGTCAATATGCGTAGACATTTGGCTCTTGTTTTCAGACCTGGCATTAACTTCTTTGACACATCCTGGTGTCCGATGGACAATTCCCTGTTTTGTTTTACCGGTAGGATACATCAGATGTCTGCCGACTTGTCGATCTTGAAATGGCTTGGTCAAACCTAAAATGACATCGAATAAGAAATGATACAGCTTTCCTTGCACGGACTATCAAATATGACAAAGTATGTTACATTTACATAATGGTAACAATAGTGTTGCATCATTACATGATTAGAAACTTATAGATAACGTATTTCTTCAATAACTTGTACATTATTTGTATTGATGTGACATTGTGTGATAAATAAAACGTTGTTTGTGGAACATAACAAACTGCTCTCAGTAGAAAAGAAACCCCTTCTTCACATGGTTTTAATTAACATGGTTTATATGGTAAATGTTGACGTGCTTTTCGATTGAAAGCACACGTTCTCTTTACTATTCTCTTTATTTATGGAAATTGAAGCTGATGCTTTAATTCATGTATGTACGTTAATGTTGTTTTGACAATAAAAGAACATCTATTGACAAAATTGTGTTACTTGAAATTATCAAATGGTCTATATAGATAAGTTAGTAGTGTCTGTTTCAAGCTTCAAAACATCAGTGATTAGTTCTTGTTATTGTAAAACAAGATTACTTCCCTCACGGGAGCTACTCCCCCTCCTCCTGTATCCGCCATGTACAGAACAGAACAGAACATAAATTCATTTGACAAGTACAATATACATAGTCATTTTACAATACTAACTATTTACAAATACAAATACACAACACTATCACGTGATTTAATGATTAGTTTTTTTTTTAATTTCGTGGAAAAAAGCTTGATAGATAATTTAAGAAGAAAAAAAAGAGTGAAAAAAAATGTTTAGCTACATCTGGACATGGACACTAAGTAGGCTCTTTCGAGCATCTAATGCTGTTTTAATGAACTTTGATAAATTTATCAGAACATCAGATTCAACATGTGACTTGTAACATTTTCATCAATAAGATACAATCAATTTTAAGGACGTTCTCGGTAGTTTTTTCTGCGCATTTCATCTGAGCATCCAAGGGAGTTAATAATCAATTACCGAAGAGGTACTTGAATAGTAGTCGGATTAACGTTTTTATTCGGATAAAATTTACTGTATGCAGGGTTTTTTTCAAAGAATGATCATAGTATCCATAAAACTATGAAAGATTATTAACGCTATTATATATTTCTCGTGCATATTGAGCCCCAAGCTTCTATTTTTCAAGTTTAAAGTTATTTTAGTCGTTTTTAAAAATGTTTTTCAAATACGATTACCATTGAAACTGTCATTTTACAGAAAAACTAACTCGTCAACATATACTTTTTTTTCTATTTTGTATTTTAAGATTATATTTGCTTCGCCTACTGAAAAATAAAAAAATTCTATGCAAGTATTTTTTTTTAAATATCTTCATTTATTTGTAATATTCATATCAATTTTCATTTTTTTTTTGACGAATACAAAAATTTGAAAAATTGATTTGGATTACAAAAATTGTTCAGATTGTAATAATTTAAAATAATATTGAATTATAAAGTATTGAATGTATGAATTCATATTTTGTGTTAATAAACCTTCCAGAAAATATTTAATTACCTTTGAAGATGGTATGGGCATTTTAACATTTTTGCCCCAAACAGTTACCATGGAAACTGTCATTTTACGAAAAAACTAACTGCATTTTTCTTTTCATTTTTGAATTCGTAATAAAACTTTAAATAACACATCGAAATTTTAGAAAATTCTATGAAAGGAATATTTTGTTATAAAACTGTAGAAAATGTCCTTAAACAACAGTGTGTTGTGTTTTGTTTACTGGCAAAAAGTCATTCGCTGCACATTAAGTACAGCAATTTAAACGTCTCCACTTACCGAAATATGTCGTGTTTCCTAAACCAAACTGCTGAGCTTCCATCAAGGCGGCGCGTTTAGCACTTGTCATATGGAATCCTGCAATAATAAAGACGAGTGCGATTGTAATGTTAAAACACTGCTTAAAGATTAACCGAAACATAAAACGGTGTACATCAATTCTATGGTAAGAATTAAAATTGATGTACACGATGCAAACTGTCATTTCTTTCCGATCAAAGTAGTAGGCTTTCTGTTATATCAGGATGAAAGTGAAAGAATGCTGGGTAATTTTCTTAGAATAGATTTGTGTGTTGTCTGCTTTCCAACACCTTAAATATATGCTTAATTTTTATGAGGAAAGGTACTCAGAGTAGTAAACATGTTAGATCACAGGCCAGCCGTCAATCTACTTTGCGACTGGCATGGCCTTGCCTGGCTCCAACCTGTTTGCATAGGCATGATGTCGGTTCCATCACTTTAAGGGGTAAATAGAAGCTATTTAAAGCGTTTCTCGTCTGTAGTGTACAATGATGACACAAGGCTCAAAGCAAAAATGAACAGATCCTTTTACATTAGAAATTGTGGATGGGTGGACCCTCTACGTGTGGTTTTGGTCGCTTTATTCTGATAGGTACAATAAAGACACATGTTTTACAAACATGTTTTCGAGAATTTAATCTCTAGAAAGACACAATCTGGTACTTTACCCCGATGGACATCATGCATTGAACCACGCATCATACCAAACAAAAGAGAGTTCACACCATTCGGAACTACTCGGGTATTTCCGTGAGCTGAGAAATACACATCGGATATGAAGGGTTACAATATTTTTCCTATGAACGTCCACGTTCAGTAGTTAAATATATATGAAAGTGTTGAGCATCATTTTTAACAATATTTTATCGGTAACTCATACATTTATAGTATTGGTCAACTGAAAGTTAGAATCTTGCCGACTTCAGTATCAACATAAATGTCATTTGTATCTATAATACTAGATAAAACGGTCATAAAAGATGACTTACCTTTTCCAAAAAAGCCGAGATGCCCAAAGGAAGCCCTTACAGTGTATATCGGTTTATACGCCGCATTGGATACCCTTACAAGGTCATATTGAGGTCGTAATCGGTTGGGTATTCCCCGAATAACCTCTTTTCTCTGCAAAGTAACGAGTCTTCTTACGATTACTCAGCTGGGTTCTCCAAGGAACGTTTGTGGAGTCTATATTTTGGTCATTTAATTACGCTTAGATTATTGGGTGTTTTTTTTGAAAAATAGATTTTTGTGTCGTGTGCTTTCCCAAACCGTATATATCTGATTAATTTTGAAATGGAGAGATACTAAGAGTAGCAAACAGGTTAGATCACAGGCCAGCTGCCAATTTAATCTGCGGCTGGCCTGGATCTAACCTGTTTGCACAAGCATAATCATGAAGTCGGTTCCAGCAGTATAATGGTTAAAAGAAAACGTTTACAACATCTCGAAGTCATCATAAGTTGAGCGTTATAATAGAGAACCCTTATTGAACTTAGTGAGCATTTATACACCTGAAATAGTGTAGAATAATTCAATATATTCTAGCTACTTATCCACTGATCACATACATCCAATATGATCATGTAAACACATTTCCTTTTATTTGTCTGTACGAACGAACGAACGAACGAACGAACGAACGAACGTACGAACGTACGAACGAACGACGAACGACGAGCGAGCGAGCGAGCGAGCGAACGAACGAACGAACGAACGAACGAACGAACGAACGAACGAACGAACGAACGAACGAACGAACGAACGAACGAACGAACGAACGAACGAACGAACGTACGAACGAACGACGAACGACGAACGACGAACGAGCGAACGAGCGAACGAACGAACGAACGAACGAACGAACGAACGAACGAACGAACGAACGAACGAACGAACGAACGAACGAACGAACGAACGAACGAACGAACGAACGAACGAACGAACGAACGAACGAACGAACGAACGAACGAACGAACGAACGAACGAACGAACGAACGAACGAACGAACGAACGAACGAACGAACGAACGAACGAACGAACGAACGAACGAACGAACGAACGAACGAACGAACGTACGAACGAACGAACGACTATAGACGAACGAGCGAGCGAACGAACGAACGAACGAACGAACGAACGAACGAACGAACGAACGAACGAACGAACGAACGAACGAACGAACGAACGAACGAACGAACGAACGAACGAACGAACGAACGAACGAACGAACGAACGAACGAACGAACGAACGAACGAACGAACGAACGAACGAACGAACCAACGAACGAACGAACGAACGAACCAACGAACGAACCAACGAACGAACGAGCGAACGAACGAGCGAACGAACGAACGAATGTCTCAGTCCGATCGTCGTTTTGTGTTATGTGTCTGGTATTTCTGTATCGAGCTTTAGCATAATATACGTACCTTCTTTAAGATAAAAAAAGAACGTAAACTCTAAGAATGCTGGGTATCTTTCTAAAAAAAGAATTTTGTGTCGTCTGCTTTCCAAAACATTAAACATCTGCTTAGTTTTGATGAGGTTAGATTCTCAGAGTATTAAACAGGTAAGACCACAGGCCAGCCGCCAATTTTACTTGGCGACTGGCCTGGATCGAACATGTTTGCATAAGCATAAAGGCTGTTCAAGCACTTTAAGGGTTAAGAAAAGATTCCAGTTAGACATTTTGAATACGTTTTATTTTTCGTGAGTGTATGTGTGAACAAAGAGCTAGGGTTTATCATTTGTTATCATGAAGATATAGAAAAAGCTTATGAAATGCACAAAATTATATTATTTTTGTATCATTCAAGTTTTACCAATAACAGCTATCATTGAAATCATTAAACTGATCTTATAAATGGAATATACATACATGTTTTGTTTTTCCCATTCTATCCGAATAAATGTCACAAACCCGCCATTAATCCAGGAAAGACCGGGTTTTGTCTAAGGGATGATGCGTGCACATTCGCTCAACCACTGGTACCCTGTGGCAAGAAGAATAAGTAGTGTATTGTATGTGATCTGGGAACCATTATTTGAGTTCACTCGCGGACGTTTAAACCTTAAACCGAGTGTCGTGCAATAACAAAATTATTGGACAATAGTGAAAAGAAAACACGCGATTTACCGTAAGGCTTTGGTGGTATCGTTTATATTCCACGTGACTCTCGTGATTAGTTGTGTACCTCCTATGTACTAATCAGACAAACAAAATATGGCGGACCATGGGATGGGCGGATATTTCTGTGGAAATCAAATTGTTTTAACTCGAAACTCGATCAAGGAAACCAATAGGGGTTCAAGAAAATATAGTTATATGGTTTCCACAGAAATATCCGCCCATGGTACTGCAAGGATCGAATCCGGTACGAATTGTCTCAATTCTCGACGATTTTCGCACTGGCTATTTTTTTCCTTACTCCCAAAATAAATGTTAACATCTATTTTCGTCTTGGACAAAGTACAAACCGGAAACTCTGGTTGTAAGAAAGGAAGGAAGGGATAATACCGTACTTCAACGGATATGGACCACTGTGTACTTGTAGGGTGGAAAAGTTCCTGCGTGTGATAAAATTGTAAATTTCTCAACAAACAATAAATAGAAATAAAAAAACTTGCACATTAGGATTGAAGGATCAACCAAATTCCTCACCCCATTTGGTTATATACTCCATGTGTTAAGATAAAGGTACACAAATTAATTCCAATGCCAAAAGGCCTTGACCCCTAACACGCTCAAACACTCCAGGTGCAAGCCGAACTATCTAACGAAATCGTGCAACTTCCTCATGCAACCTTACCAAATATGGTAACGGGGTTTGGGTGTGGGCGGTGTTACTATCCCATCATGCATCAGTCTACAGGAAGGGTAAGCTGCATTGTAGTGTTTGTTCAGTACCACACAAACAATAGTCCTTTACAACGTATGCTGGCATTCACAGCTCAATGTCTGACTGCAATTCGTTCAATGGCGATAACCTTGCTGCTAGGACAGGACAGGATTATGTAATAAAATTGCCTGAAAATACATGGGATTTGGATAAGTGAAGCGATTTCCGTTATATAGAAGGATAATTCATTATATGTTAGAGAAGCATGTGTTTAAACGTGAATTGTACAGGAATGCAAACAAAATGAGATCAAAATATACAAGTTTGGTGAATAGTCAAAAATGAAATAATCAACAGACAACAAAATGTAAATAATTCGGCCATTTTTTGTCGATGGAAAAATTACCCCTTTCATAAAGCATAAGAAAACAACCTATAAATTATGAAAGTCGGTAGGTACCATAAATAGTTAAAGGCGAATTTGTTCTTCAAGCGTATATTATTTTACATTGTTGAAGACTATTTCAAATTCACTACTGTTGGAATAGAGAAATAATGCACAGGAATCGGCCAATAGAGTTCATAGAAGTAATCTTGAGCATCAGTCTGTATCTCCCGTGTACAAATCAGATGTCCCAGCAGAATCCCTCCCATTTTCTCCTTGGATTTATCTCCCAGCCAATGTGTGGGCACCATTACGACGAAGAAACCATCTTCCACATCCCATTAAAGTTAATATGTTAATCGTTAATCAAATTTGGTTGGCGCTGACCCGAAAAGAGACGTCACATTTCTTACCACTTTCCGTTGATTCCATTGGTTGGTGTTTGACTTCCGCTTTTCATAAAAAAGCACATGTGATAGTGGTTACTGTACGATATCGGGCGCTTCCAGGGGGTTATTTATTTACTTGTAACTTAATGAAACCCTGCGTGGAAAGAACAGATTATAAAATCTTACGACTATATAAACTGCTTTTATAAATGAATCGTCCGACTGATAACGAGTTGGTTCTATCTACTCTGAAACATATAACGCATCGTAATTGCTCTGGAAAATTGAGAAATTGCTAATACTAACAATTAATTTATTTCAATTTACATTGTTTATCCTACTTCTCTTGGATTCGCGACAAACCAACGCCAGTACCTTTAAAAAGGTTCTCTCCTCAGAATGAAAATCGACCGTCCTAACATTAGCATTTCTTTCGGCTCCAATGGCTATCATTGACTTATCAAATTCTAGGAAAACTGACCAAGTTGACCAAAGACAGATTTCGAATTTTTTGTAATAAACGTTGCTACAGTTTGCTTCAATCGAGATTCGTCGACAACGGTGCCGGTGATTTGACGATATATATGGGATGACAAGTGACGGCGAAACCGAGTTAAAGACACAAGTCTTAACGAAAGTTCTTGTCAAAAAGCGGTCAGACATACAGAAAAGTTCTTTCTGAGCCACACTTTCTGTGAAAACTACGATAACTTCTCGATCAAACTTGTAATGAAATTAGTTATATTTGCACAATGTTAATATCAAGTGATTATGGTGTTATTATTCATAAATTTATCAATTAATCTTGTTGCATTTCTGCAAAATGTTTTTGATGCGTCGGCATCGTGACACCATGGTCGTGGGTTGGCATTCGGTAAGCAGTTCACTCTGTGACCTCACACAAATCAACATATGGTGCGAGTTCTGATTATGTATCCAAGAAGCAGAATATAGAAATATGTATCTTTCCTGACAGAAATACACTAACGAATAAACATAGGATCAAAATGTGTCTCATCTGATGTGAACACAATACAATAAACACTAATGACAATAGAGTAGTAAATATGCAATGTGCTCTCATAGTGTTGTTTTTTGTTTTGGGGGTTCGGGTCGCGGTCTATAGATCCTATCCCCTCACCAGATGATACCAAAGACAAAACAATGGCAAACATGACTTTCTGTCCGTAGCACTGTGGGTAATCGTGGTAGCTTTACAATATGAAAGCTCGCTTCAGGTCAAACGAGGCAGTAGTGGTACAGGTTCATAAAACCCACAGTAATACATAAGATTATTAAAACGACTTTTAAACCAAAAAATGAATTAATAATCGGTACCTACATGTTGTAATGGTGCGGCGGAATTCATATATAATTCCAGTGGTAAACGTAGGCCGGGCCTCCGATGTAGTATGGGTGTAGTATCAGTGAGATGATTAAACAGGCTCATAACCCGTGGCAGACGAGATAATTCGATTAGATGAACAAAACGAACACTGCCACCGGATATCAAACGTACACTGGGAAAACGCGCAGGGGGTACTCGATTCGCTTTTCTTCGTAGTGGAATTAAAAGATCTTCATGTTTTCTTATTTTAGATATTTATCATAATTCTAATAAATGTTATAAAATGTCGGGCAAAGATTTAAAGTTGTTTTTTTTTTGTACGAATAAAGGCAAAGTGCTGCATTTTTCCTTATATGATTGTACTAGGAAAGGGAGAGAGTTGTAAACAAATGTTCTGAAATTCAAGCTTACTTTTGGACCATGAAATAGTTTTATTCAGTGTATATTTCTATACCACAATAACGCGTTTTCGCAATCAATGGAATAAATAAAAATGGCTTACCCATTTGCGAGAAAGGACGTTCTGTGTTATTTGAACATCGGGTTTAAATGCAGCCATTTCGCAAATCAAGGCTCGGGGTAAAACTATTGTGGGTTTATTTAAATGAACTAACCAAGCAATTGCTTTAATTGGTCAATATTCGTCAATTATCGATCAGTGTTTAACCCTTCGAATGTTTTTTCCTGTACAAAGTTCATATGTTGATCGAAAACGGACCTTCCCCCGGTGTATTTACCCCGGTTGTTTATTCCATTGCCCAATATGGATATGTGGGGTAGTTCCTCTTAAAATCAGCTTCAGACGTAAAAAAAAATTCTCAAAACTACATTTTTTTTATTCTTTGAAGAACCCATAGTGACAAATGGTTGATTTTTCATTATTGTTATGTAATGGATAGAACCACCAGTGACAAAATGATAAAACATCGTTGTGAGCAATTGTTTTGACAGAGTGGTTTGAAAAAGACTCCTCCAGCATATGAGTTAAAGTTATGTATAGTGATGTAGGGAGTTAAAAGATTACTTTAGAATAGAAGATATCGTTTTCATTTATATGTCAGAAAATGTACTAATCCTGAAGAAATGTTCATTTTAGCTTAAACATATTCTGTTCGAGAAATATACACCATTGTAAACATTACAAACAATTTAGTGAAACGGATTGGAACGGAAGATCGACGCTTATGAAGTTCCTCCCCTCCTCCATAATGCTATATTGATTAGTTTCATTGCAACATGTGTAGTCTTTGGCGGTATATCTTATACCTTTAAGAATTGTTTATTTACCTGAGTGATACCAACCGAACAGAACAGGAACCATTTTAAAACAATATGCCAGTAATGTCAATTAAAACATAGTTACATATTTATTAAAAGTACGAATCAAATAAATCTCCCAACCATCGTTAAATGAGGATTAATTTTGTTCCGCTCATTGGCTCACGTCCATTGTTCAAACAGACTGTATCGAGCGAAAAATAGGTTCGCATGCCTGAACGTAAAGAATGGTATATGGCAAGCCTTTTACTCATTACCAAACAATAACGCCATTTGACCAGTGTGTTGCAGGCGACTCTGGAAAACATTGCGGGAAAAGGAGAAATTGCTCGTAACGAGCAATTTCTCCTTTTCCCACAATGTTTTCTATCCTATCAGAAGATTGGTTTTCAAGTTCATCCCATTTTGAAATGTCGTCTGTCTTTCAATTTGGGACAGTCGCAAACTTGGCGTTTGGTAAAGGGTTAAACCAGATCTGGCCGATCTGTGATGGCTATTTCTTTACCATATTGATTTAGCTGCGTAGAAGAAAAACAAGCAGATTAATTTCGAATTATAAGATACAACTATGTTAACGGATATCCATGATCAGCTTTCAAAGTCGGAACTGGCCGATCCGCAACGGCAGTTTATGCATCACGTTGGTTTACTTGTTTGCGGTGAAAGAATGAACATCTAAAAACCATAATATGAAACCTCCGATCAGCTTGTGATTACTACACCGACTGATCTTCAAACATGATTTATTCAATGATGTATACAACTTATTTCTTTTTTAACTAACATAAATGTAAATAGAACTGTTAAGTTTCACCGCACTGGTTCATCCGAGACTACAATTTACCTATATATATATATATATATATATATATATATATATATATATATATATATATATATATATATATATATATATATATATATATATATATATATATATATATATATATATATATATATATATATATATATATATATATATATATATATATATATATATATATATATATATATATATATATATATATATATATATATATATATATATATATATATATATATATATATATATATATATATATATACCACTATAACTTGCTTGAATTAGAAAATACAAATATATTTGTAAAACATCACCATACAGGTAACACCACACGGGCTCATACGAGACCATAATTTACCCATGGATGTATACAACCAAAAAGAACTTTTGAATTAGAGAATACAATTAGATCAGTGAAGTATTACCATCCAGTAAATCCAACATAGGTTCAACTGCAGCAATGCTTTATTCGAATGTACGTCTGACCACGAACCATTGTCTGATGGCACGGCCCGCATGAAAAAAGCGAAGGTTGTTACTAAACAGAAGCGCAAAGTTTACATGTCAAGGTGAAATCTACCTGTATTACATGCTCTCTCTCCCACTCCTAAATACTCAGAGCTGTGGCATGGAAACAGGATTCTAAATGCCCCTCTGTAAGCCTTTGGTCCTATCTCGTGCGTAAGTTCAAAACAACATACGCTATTATTTGAAAATTGATATTCGCATTATTGCAAAGTAACACATTATTGGAAGCGTCTCTGCGAGACACTTCAAATAATGTGTTACATTACAATATTGCACTTATCTTTCAGATACTATCAATGTATATTAGTTTTGACTTACGCAAATAGCTTTTTTAAGCCGTAATAAAAACAGTATCAAAGACACAGACTACCCGCATTTTTGCTTGTGGTTTCACGGCTCTGCTTTCACAGTCTACGGTTGATCCAGGAATCGATGAATACATGAGCAGGTAAAGAATAATCTTAGATATATTCTTGATGTTATTCATGGTTTTAGGGTTTCTAGACAAGGGGTTTGTCTTACAAAGATTCATAACTTTACGGCTACATTCACAAAAGTATCGTAACCCTTGAATCTCAAACGTATTTTCGTTTTTATGAACGACACATTGTCATGCGTTTGAAAGAACAATCAAGATTTAACAGACGGGGCTCATTATTAGTCCACGTCTTAGTTAACACTTTTCAGGGGTACTCTTTTCGTTTTTATATTTACGTATACGGTAAAATCTATCATACGCGCCTTTATGAGACAGGTCCCTAATTATCATATACCCATCCATCCTAGCACATTAATTAATTAACAACACCGTCGCCGTGTCTTCGCAAAGCTCCATAAGGCCAATTCGATAGTGTGGCCGACTAGCAATACAGGAGTCCCAAATTAGTACCGCGGTATGGCCAATTATTTCGGTGTATTAAAATGTGAACAATATCAAGCGTCGTACCACTGGACAATTGTGGTCGAATAGGAAAGCAGGCAATGTCTTTGGAAAATATGTTGAATGAAGAGGAAGGTTATGGATTCGATGAATCAACAGACGATAACTCGAAAGCATGATTAATGTTATTTGTTTTAGGAATCTAAAACGGAAACTCAATCAGAGGAGAAAAATTTGCTCTTTGAGTGTGCGATAACGTGATTATCGAAGAAGTGGGTTAGTTCAAATCAATCTGGCGCAGTGAGCTCCAACATTACCCATTTCAGCCATTTTCTAAACCATTTTGAGACAGCACTCCAGTAGCAGATTCGAAAGTATGCATTTATTTAACTTTTTCTTTGTTGGAAAGTACTTTCGAATTGACAGTAACGGTGAAATCAAAGAACAATATTCTGGAAACAGGTATAGCGCCATCTCCAAAAATGAAAGAAACAGACAGCAAATATCGGGCATCAAACGTCTGGGTTTTTTTATTATTAGTTTTGTTGTTGTTGTTGTTTTTTACTATTTGGGAGAAGCCATTGAAGTGACAGGCAAAAAACTGATCAATATAAGAAATATCTGCTATTATTACAAACTTTTCTCGAGTGTTTAGCTTCGGATGGTGCCATAAACGTAACCATTACTAAACACGAAGAAGGAAAGTGTTGGTAAATTAGCGTGCACCAATGCAGCAGTGGGCGTACGGTACGTTTCTGCAGATCTTGGTCTGTTTCATCATCAAAGACGGAAAGGTCAGGTCCACGGTCTATACACGTTTTCTACCTTCGAACACGTCGCCTATACGGTTTGAAACACGTATACGGAAATTGTTCAAATATCTGCGCAACGAATCAATAAACGTGGTTTAGATCGCTGCTAAAACTGTGTGCTTCAGCGTTCGGCCACTGGTGCACGATTTTCGGACTCGTGCATGCATATAACCAGCAAAACTGCATCAATAGATCATACGTATTTTGGGTTATGGAATGCGGTGAAAACAGATGTTACCTTTAATACAAGAAATCAACCATGCAGCAAACTCATAGTAGGAATCCCTTTTAGTAGACGGTTTAACGCCTTAACGCATATAATATTAGGAAATTTTCTAAAAATAGATGTGTGTGTCGTTTGCTTCCCCAAACCCTTCAATATATGTTTAATTTTGATAAGGAAAGATACTCAGAGTAGCAAATAGGTAAGATCACAGGTCAATCGGCAATTTACTTGACGGTCTTCCTGAATCTAACTTGTGTTCATAAGCAAGCAGTCGGTTCTAGCACTATATTTAGTATGGCGCATTTAATGGTATCCTAGAATTTCGAACAAGCATGTACGGCTTTAGTGGACTCAATGTCATTTATCTACTAAATGTATTGCCCTTTGTATTATGTGCATGTAATAAATCTATTTGCAAGCGCGCATATGGCAAATAGAATGTAACCATTATATTGTAAATGACCCGTATATTGCCTTTCAGGAGAAGAACTTTACAAGCTATAGGCTATCGTACTTATCCTTTTCACTTTATTGTTTGTAATGTCGATGTGTGGTTTTTCTCTCTTTTTAAAATTAAATATGTAACGTCAGCAGCAGAACTTGGTTTAAGCTAATGTACTTTTGATGATGACACACAGTATAAAATATGCCAATGGGATGGCCGAATCTAAGTTGGTAAAACTTGTGGCTAAACCCTTTTGTCTAAATATTCATTTGCTTGATTGAATTTACACGTTTCTTTTATAACTTTGTGCAATAAAATATGTTTGAAGTAAAGTATAGAATATACATGTAAGCTTTCCTTAGCAAGTATTACAAAACGCACATGAACCCCGATTACAACGCCCATGCTTATGCCGTGTGATTCCTCGTAGATCTTCAAAATCAACATTTGTCTAACATATTGTAATTTTATAACTCTCTGCTACACGTGTGTTTAACGATCGGTTTAGATGAAAGGTTAACAGTGCTGTCCGATATATTCACGTTTATCACCTTCCCAACGCGAGTTCACAAGGGAAAACTTGCTCATTGGTTGAACGTGATGCATGAGAAATCTCTAACAAATCATGTAATAGTGCATCTTTGAAAGATAGTGTGCCTGCCCTCGATGTTAGAAGGATCTTATCATTTTGTCGACTGAAAACGCATGCGATTCGTAATTCTGGTTCATGATTAGACTACGCCAAATAACGACCAATCAGAGGCCTTATTTGCTTTATTAGTTTCATTGAATTGTTTTTAATGGAACAATAACCTATTTTGGTATCCTCCAACGAAATCATGTTAACCCTTTGAATGCTAGGTAATTTTCTAAACAAAGATTTTCTCTGGTGTCTGCTTTCTAAAACCCTAAGGATCTGCTTAATTTTGATTAGGAAGGATGCTCAACGTAGGAAACAGGTTAGATCACAGACCAGCCGCCAAGTAATTAGCATGAAGTCGGTTTCAGCACTATAAGGATTGATAAGAAGTGTAAGATAGTGAAACAGACTGCGTTTTTTGTACAATACATAACTTGGATTTAAACAACGCATTTGATTAATATTTTTATATTTCTAAAGACGAGGTTTTCAAAAGGTCTTTTGGGTTTCTAAAGACTTCAGCTAACTGTTAATTTGACCGATTTAGTATTTCATTGAATATTGATTATAAGCAAATTATACTCTTAGTAATTGATATCTCAATAGGATTCATACTTTAAGGTAAGATTTCTTAAAATGAGTATATCCCTCTAAAACTATTATTCCTTTTTATATAATGATACAAAGTTATAAAATTATTAAGTGATCTTCGTTTTGTTTATTTTACAAATGGCATTTCAATGTTTCTTTGAATAAAAGAGTTGTTGTAAATTAAAAGAAAAATGCTTCGTCACTTAACGCATTCAAAATATGAGATAATTATATTCCAAACAAAGGCTTCCTTTTGTTAAAGACCCTGGAAGTCATACACTAAATATCGTATATAGGTAAAAAGTAGAATTTACGTATGGTATTCAGCTATGCTTCTAACAAATATTCATTTAAAAAATCGCCGAAATCGCGGTATAAATGTAGATATTGATTGAAAACCCCCACGGCCTCGACTTTTGTATGTTACTACAGCTATATGGTAATTAGTTGCGTCACGTGGTCTCTCAAATGCCTGTCACGTGACGATGTACACCTAAGATACTAGCGTCAGCGTCCATTTTTGTTTTCAGCGTGTAGTCTTAGTATCACGTGAGCGTCACGTGAGCGGTTGTTCATAGATCGACGCTATATTTAGATTATATCGGATTCTCTCGGATTTTTATAAAATGAAGAAGGTCAAAATTCATTTTATATGGTATTGGTTTTTCTGCCGAAATGATAAATCATTCTTTATTCCTTTATTTTCGAAAGTTTCAATAAATAATCCTATGACGCACAGAAACTTAAAAATTAAACCAGAAAAGCTCAGTTTTTTATGTTATTACTAACAGTGCTTTCAATTGCTATTCTGAATGTGAGAAGTCATACATCTTTCATTTCATTTTAACACGGCTTTTCCTTGCGTATCTAAAGAAGCCTGCATTTGGCGTTGGTCAACCGTGAAGCCGTATCTCCTTCATCTTATTATGAAACATGAAATTTACAGATATCGAGTAGACCATTGCGCAGCTTTTTAAATGTGCATTATTCTCGACGTTTGTCCACACCACTTTTTACGACACATCGGATCATTCCAGAAAAGGACGTTCATGGGCGTTGCCATATTTGAAGTTGAATATTTATCGCGTTTAATTCAAACGATGATGTCAAAACGCATTCCATGAAAGGATATTTATGGACGTTACCATATTTGAAGTTAAATATTTATCGCGTTTTATTCAAACGCTATAAATATTCAACTTCAAATATGGCAAACGATGATGTCACAAGGCAAATGCATTCAGAAATCAGATACAATAATTCAGATAAAACTGATTCGCTGTTTTAAAAACGCACAGTCACTGCATCCTTGAAAGCAATAAAAACACCCAAACAGCAGGGTGTCAGCTCGGGATTTAATACCAGTTTAATTATACCACTGGCTGCATGTCGAATGCCTTAACGAGATAAAAAGCGAATATCTCTGCAGCGAGTTGGAGGTAAATATGTTTTAATTGCCTTTTAATTGTGTTATCATCATTGTTTGGCAGAACATAAAACTCGGCTAGCGTTGAAGATGATTGCAGCTTGCAGCAATGTACATTTTTTGTTACCCACGCCAAGTTGCAGAGAAAAAACTCCAGGTAATGAAAGCGCCTGGGTCATTCGGGGTGCTTTCATCGGAAACATCCAAACAAACGCAATCAAGATAGTAGCTTGTAAGAAAATGAGATTTCAGCCATTTCAAAAGTAAAACATCTGGCGACCGCTGATAAAACGGAATGATCACGTGCATGGCCATATAACCGATTTCCTACTTAATGGCGAATCGCTAATATGCGTCTTCCTATTCAACCCTTTTTACTCTTTTGAAAACCTTTGATGAAGAGTTAATGGTATCTAAATTAGTTTATAAAATTTTTATATCCCGCTCCTAAAAGAGGAGTAAATTCGATTCAGAGTTAACTAAACTCAGACAAAACGGAAATCGGCTCCTTGCAAACAAATATGCATTAAGCCGTCACTTCCAAACTTCATTTTCTGATATGTTTAAGTGGTCTGCGTTGAGGAAAGGGACACACGTTCATTCCCCGGTTTACGAGGCCTAATAGGTTGACCTCTTTAATGACGAATCAAACTCATTATTAGATATCCTCCTTTACTGAAGATCATTCTTATAAACGACGATGGTAACAATAAGCCTATTTGTGAATTCTGTGACTTTTCACCGTTGAAATAAATGGTAGATGCTTATGCTTTCATATCTGTGACGGACGACTAAGAAGGCGGTGGGTCATGTTGAGTAGACCATATAAATAAAACCAACGGTATACAATAAATAGAACGGCTTTTATTGCCGATATTTACTTATGTCGCCTGTTAATATATTGAAAGCTGATCAATTACACAATAAAAAGTTAATGAAAATGAGGGGCCTCCGTGGCCTAGTGGTTAGAGTACAATGTTGAAATCACATGGCCCCTCTCCGCAGGGGTTCAAATCCTGAGAGGGATATGGATTTTCATGAGAGGCAGTCTTCCGACTGACATACGGAATGCCGATAGTTCTACCCACCTTAACCAGCCCCTATGGGCAGTTGAGTATGGGGTCTTCCTCCATCATTAAGAGTCGGGCATCGCTACATAACTGAAATAATGTTGATGTGATGTAAAACCCATATAAAAAAAATGAAAATGAAAACATTAAATGTCAATGTAGCAGAATTGCTAATAAGGTAAATAAGTTTATTACCAAAGGAATAAACGATTTTGATTATGCATTCATACTCATACAATGTCTTGAACCTTGTACTTCTGTTGAAAACTGGACAAAGGGAGTTAATACAAATGTTTTGTCAGGTATTGAAAACAAGAGTTACGCGCGACTGTAATGCATCACTTGATCTTAGAAAAGGGATCTAAACAAGAATTATTTGTACAATTTATATTTGCAGAACTAGATAAACTATGATTCTATCATTTCGATTTCGTGTCCAAAATTTGAAAAACATAATTTAAACTTTTCAGTTTTGAACATAGTTTAAAACAACGGAGGAAATATTAAGTTCAGTAAGTATACATTGGATATAATCTGTTCTCATGATGTTTTAAAGAAAGAAATCACAGACTAAAAAAGGTAATTAAAATCACATTAGTAAAGGAAATCAAAATTCGATATCTTGGACATCAAGGAGATGTTTGTCACACAAAATTGAGAACAAGTTATTTATTCAATTATAGCAACTTTATTGAAAGAATACTTTTTACACAAGTCTCTACAAGAGCTGTCAATAAGACTATTTGACAACACATTTATATTGTAAATGGATATAGAATAATGTGTGACCGTGTGAAAGGGACCCATTTTTTCAATGTTTCAGATTCAGGTCAGTTCGTCAATTGTTTCAGTTCTTTGATAATGATGGTTTCGCGCACTTTCAGGGGACGGAACTCTAGTGCAACTTCCAGCCAAGAGTAATACACGTGTTTATCATCAAAAACTGAATAAAAACAACATTTTCTTCCTTTATTTAGACCATCCTTTTCGTTCCGGTTACAATTTTGGGGCTCGTCTGGGATCCAGGAAGACAACTTAAATTTCCATCACCATCACGGCGGAAGAAGACGATGCTCTACACATGCGGGAAAAATCGTCGGCGCCTCCCTTGAGATACTCACAGATATTATAGACGAGCAGGGTATCGAGATAGGTGAGATGACACTCATCCGTCCACGCGCCGTTAAACTGGTCAACACCTGGTTGACTAAAGAGCTGGAAGGAAGTAACGAGGGGAAGATGGCTATGATAGCCCTTAATCTCAATTTCGATTCGACAGCTATATCACCAGTCAAGACGTCCGTAGAGAAACTTTCATCAGAATCTGACTGTCCCTCGTTATGGTGCAAAGATTTTAAAGTTTTTGGAACAATAACGGACCAAGCTCCGCTAAAGACCAAAGCAGAGGATGCTATCACCAACATAGCAGATCAAATTGATAGATGGGTAGATTACTACTCAAAGCTATACTCAAAGGAAAATCAAATTAAACAGGAGGCTCTTGATGCAATTGAACAACTCCCCAAATGCCTGAGTTGGACACAGCCCCCAGTAGGTATTAAAACACGGCAAGTCATTGACCCCCTCTTTCATCTTCTAACGCAGAGCCGGAATGAAGGTGCGGTGCTCCAAAAAATGAAAGATGCCAACATAGTTACCTTGTACAAAACAAAGGTGATTGTAGTGATTGCAATAACTATCGAGGTATTTCCCCTACTAAGTATTGTTGGGAAGCTCTTCGCACGCATCGTTCTAAACAGACTTAAACTTCTTGCTGATGGAATCCATCCAGAGTCTCAGTGTGGCTTCGTTCCAAGAGGTCGATATGATCTTCTCCCTTAGGCAGTTATAAGAAAAATGCAGGGAGCAGAACCAACCACTTTACATCGCTTTCATCGACCTTACGAAAGCATTTGACCTAGTAAGCAGAGAAGGACTGTTTAAAATGCTCCCTAAAATTGGCTGTCCACCGAAACTACTCAGCATAGTGAAATCTTTCCATGGCGGTATGATGAGCACAGTACCATTTGACGGTGAAATATCAGATGAATTTGAGGTGAAGAGTGGTGTGAAGCAAGGCTGTGTTCCTGCTCCTACATTATTTGGCACATTCTTTGCGCTTCTCCTAAAGCACGTCCTTAGCCCATCAACAGATGGTGTTTACATACGCTCAAGGTCAGATGGAAGTATGTTCAACATCAACAGACTCCGTGCAAAATCGAATGTTGGAAAAATCCTCATCAGAGACATGCTTGTATCCGACGATACCGCTGTTGTTTCACACAATCAGGATGGACTTCAAAGATTAATGGATTTATTTGGACTGACAATAAGCCCAAGTCATGCGTCAAGCAACGCTCGAGCCGCCTCAAGTGACTGTCAATGGAGAGGAACTAGAAGAAGTAAACCAGTTTCAATACCTTGGGTCCACTGCGACCGAAACGCTGTCGCTTGATATAGACATTAATAAGCGCATTGCATTGGAAAGGCGTCAACAACTCTTGCAAGACTTACTTAGGTCTGGGAAAAACAAGCCTGTTACAATTCCCACAAAGATGAGTGTCTGTAAAGCATGCGTTCTCGGTACGCTAATATACGGCAGAAAAAACTGGGTCACAAATTACAATGTACTATCTCAATCAGGGATTTTAAGCATGTTCACATTGCTACGTCAACGACGTTTACGCTGGCTAGGACATGTTTACAGAATGGAGGACGGTCGTATTCCAAAGGACCTGTTGTACGGGGAGTTGTTAACTGGCCCAAGAAACAAAGGCCAGCCACATCTCAGGTTCAAGGACGTCTGCAAACAAGACACGAAGGCCTGCAAAATCAAGCCAGAATCTTGAAAAGCTTCCGCAGGTCATAGAGCACTCTGGAAACTCACCGTATCCGCTGGCCTAAAAGAAGGAGAGATTGCATGGAAGCTACATAACGACGAGGAAAGGGTCAAATGAAAGACCAGCCAACCTCAACCATGTAGAGACATTGTCACATCAGTCTTCTATTGTCAAGCATGTGGAAGAGAGTGCAGGTCGAGGATAGGACTCTACAGCCGCAGAAGACGATGTGTATCCTTTAGCAACACTAATCCATAGTCTTTAAGACTGAAGGATGTCAACTTCTAACGGACCAATCAACAGGCGGACTGTCCCATGTTAGCTTGAGCCATCAGATCGCTGCAGGCAAGGAGGGTCACATATACTTTGATACTATTGAAGGACTGATAAGGGCAATCTCACCTGGTAGCAAATTAAGAAGTTACCTGGAGGGGAAAGCAGAGCTAACCCTCTCAGACATTAAGGGGGTTCTTCAATCCCGTTTCAAAGAACAGACGGCAACGGAACTTTATAAAAGGCTATGTAATATTGCACAAGTGTCCTAAGAAAGTGCACTTAAATTCATACTGAGAGCGCTTGACCTAAAACAACGCGTCCTGGCTGCTGCTGAGGAAGATAAGGAGGTACCATACGATTCGCGGATGGTTGAACGAATGTATGTTTCCCCATGCGGCCAGGACAGGCCTTCGAGATGACAATGTTCGACATCGTCCAGTACTAGTATCTGGAGTGGAGGATGTGAAGATCCTGAGCAGTGTGAACCGGATCACCCTAAACGAGGCTGAACACATGATGAAGGTTTAGAGCAAGGCAACAGTGAACCAGTGCACAACCAACAAACTTAAAGCTGAAGATAAAGAACTATGGACAACTTTTGAACGAACTTACAGCTATGAAAACCGGTAGGGGCAGTCAACGCCCGCAAAAATCTTTTAAAAAATGTAACAAGTACGATCAATCCGATGATAAAAGAAGGATACCTCCGTAAGTCTTTAAACATACAGGGGTCACTGAAGAAGGGGGACCAGTGACCAGCCGGGACGTAGTTCTTTCTGATTCAGACATTTGGGTCAATAATGATAACAATTTAAGATTAGTAAATCAAAAATGTTTAAATATCAAAGGCAAAATTAGTTCTTAAAATAGAGATCATGTAATTAAATTAGTAGGTGAAGAATGTTTAATAAATAGTCAACTTAATAAGGTAGAAACACAATGTTTATGAGATACAGGTGTGCAAATATCTTTAATTCCTTTTGAAATGTTAGGGAAAACTAGTTAAAGAGATCTATCGGAAATCGTCAATGTTGATTTTAGGTCGGCCAGTGGTGACCAAATTCCTTTTAAGGGATGGGTGGAGTTAGAATTTACGCTAGGGCATAAGGCTGCCGATTCACTGACAGTACCATTTTTGGTAACAGATAGCGCCTCTATCTCTAGACCCATAATTGGTTTCAATCTTATAACACATTTGATTTCCAATTCGGGTATAGAGACAGCTACCAGCCATTTTAAGATGGCGTTAGAAAATGCTAATGAAAACACTGTTAGTGAGGTGTGCAATCTTTTGGTCTGTGAAGAGGTTTTCTGTATTGAGAAATGGTGTGAGAAATGGTGTTTCACACAAAACTTCCAAGATCTTAGTACAAAAAGGGCCATAATATGCCTGAATTCAAACCAGATTTATGGAACTAGGTATCCTTTAATCATGACTACCGATATGTGGAGTTTGTTCCATACTTTTTAGTAGTTCATGAGACACCAACTTGCACTCAAAACTTTGGCCAAGATTTTTTAGGTACAAAAATTAGGAATAGTTTACTTAAAATCTAAGCCAGAGTTGTAGTACTTGGTCAGTGACCTTGTATCATGACCACAAACACCTGTGTGAAGTGCCAATCCATTCCCTTCAGTAGTAAATGAAATACCAACTAAAACTTACTGGGTAAAAAACGGGGAATAAGCTTTGGAATTTGGATAGCGACCTTGCATCCGTCGAAAAGCAATTGAATCCAAATCTTTTAGCTAACAATTATATAGAGTTAAATCATTATATTAGGACCATTGAGGGAAGAATAATTATTGCAAAAGTGAGAGTAGTTTTTCCGTGGAATTGACATATTTCCCAAACCATATTTGCATTTTCAATTAATGTTTACTATTACTAAAATTGGTGGTCACTAGCTACCATACCGTCGAGCGAGTCTGGGGCCCAGAATTTGAGGACAATTACAACAACAGGAACAAGCAAGACAGGCAAAGAGCATAGCCATTCATGTGCTGACTGAACAGTGGCAAAATAAAATCGAATGTGATGTGTGTGGGACACGGTTTTTTTCTGAAGTGTTCCAAGGTGAAAGGGAATGTTTTTGCTGCCATATCACTATATCAGAGGACCCTAACATTCTGTGGACTTGTGTTCACTGCAACATTGCACTCCATGGTTTGAAGAAGGTCCTTTAAAAGCTTACTTCATTTGAGGAAAGGTTCGATAAGATGGAACAGCAGATCGAGAGCCTGAAGAGGGGGGGGGGGAATGTAAATAACAATCAAATTGACACCAAGCAACAGTATGTGCATGGTGTCTTGGTTGAGGCGACAGAAATCGTGAAATGGCGACTGAACATTATTGTGCATGGTTTACCAGAGATCTCTGAGAACCTGCCATTTATTGTGGCAGTTGAAAGGTTAGGAATGAACTTTAAAGGGAGGAAGAACCAGCAACCCATTCGCTTGGTAGTGAAATCCTTCGATGACAAACGGAAAATACTTGACTCGTCTTAAAGTTGAAGAATGTTGCACAATTCTCCAGAGTTTCTCACCTGACCTCACTAAGAGAACAGGTATACGTATCGGGCAAGAAAATGTCATTTTCCGGTTCGATTTTCAATATCTATTTTCAATGGCGCTAGCAGAAGAATTTTTATTTAAAATGAAATCGATAGAAATCAAGGATGTAGAGTTTAAATCTATGTTTAAAATATTCACTTTATCAAATTGTTGGAAATATTTATTTGCAAAATATCAGTAATGATGAGATATTTCGACTTTAAAAATATGACGAGGAATTCGCAGAAGCATGAGTCTGGGCCAAAGCAACAAGGTGCATCCACTCCCAACAAGACAACAAAATCAAACTGCAAATGCACCATCTGGAAGATCAACCTTGAAAAGAGACGGATGAGACTACTGCAGAAGAGAGCATTCATTGTACCTGTCCAAACTGTAAGATTGTACTGCCAGAAATCAAAAAGGTTCTGGTGACTTGAAGAAAAAAAAACTTAGCTTGAGGAGAAAGATGACCGATTAGTGTCAGCGGTTCAAATGACAATAGCAGTCATGAAGTTATCAATAAAGAACAGGAGTGTACAGAAAAGGAAGCAGTGCAGCATGCCCTTACGGAGGAAAGAGTAATCAAAAGGAGAAAACTAAATTTGAGTGTGCAAGCCCTTCCCGAATAAGCAGAATGTTATCACTGGTAAAGCGTTTAGTTAATAACAAACCTCATCGTTATGTTGAAATTGAGAGTTGTGAGAGGCTAGGAGAACCAGCCGAGACCAGACCCCGTCTTGTTAGGTTTGTCGTAAAAGACTTCGCAAGTAAGAGGGCAAGTACCAGAGGCATCGAAAATCGAATAAGTTGAAAAATGATACAGAGTACTCAAATGTGTAAATTACCCAAGACTTAACCAAGAACCAACACTTGCAATGATGCTAATAACAGTACAAATTATAGTTCACACAATAGTTGTAATTCAATTAGTTTAAATGTTTCAAATGTTTCTACAACTAATTCATAATTACATAGAGTCAAATGTAAGTGTGCAGACTGAGACTGCCATTTTAAAGGTGTACTACATGGATGCTGATAGTGTTTTAAATAAGATGGAAGAATTACAAGTTCATATAACACTTTACAATGAATACATCATTGTTTTCTCTGAATTTTCCCCCCAAACTGTGTCAATGCGAAGTTCGTACATTGCAATGAATATAAATTGAAAGGCTACAACTGCTTCATGGTTAATACTGTTGAGAATTTTCAAGGGGCTGCTGTTTATTAGAAAGAGAACATTAATGTTGAGATATTTTGAACAATATTACTCTTAGTGAATTTACATGGTGTGAGCTGCGTATGTATCAATCGGCATGAAAAGTACTTATTGGTGCAATTTACCACTCTGTCCGTGGAGTAAGGACTGGTTACTACTTTTCAATACCCAAAAGTGCAAAAGAAATACCTTTGGAAGACACAAGTTTGCTCCCAATACAGTACGCTTGATAAAGATGGTGTGCAATATAACATTGTTGAGTTTGAATTGTAGAAAAATATTGGAATACACTTTCAAAGCACTCTATTATTCGAAAAACACATAAATATTGTTGTCAATAAGACTAACAGTCTAGTTGGCCTTGTTGAAAAGACTTTCACATACATGTGGCCACCAGTTTCTTTGATCATGTAAAGTGTTGATCTGACCACATCTTGACTACAGAAATTCAAGTAACAACCCTGTTGCCAAGAAAAACAAGCAACTGTTGAAAATGTTCAAAGACATGCCACAAAAAGTGTACCAGAATCAAAAGATGCATTGTAGAGGACAGACTTAAACTTGTCCACCCTAGACTACAGGAGAAGACTGGTGATCTAATTATTGTGCATAAACTGTTTCGCAACTTACTGGAACTTTGATTGCACGAGTTTTTTCACTCTTGCTTAAACACTGCATGACCTGAGACAACATCCTTTCAAGATCCAGGAACCAAGAGCCACAAGATGTATTCAACAAAACTCATTTTCTCACCATGTCATCAATCAAAACTCTTTTAAAAAGTTCTTGGACAATGATCAAAAATAGAAGTTCACCAGATTTGATTTGTCTACAATATACTAAGTACAAGGCCATTTGAAATCTGGAGACAAACATCCTAGAGGGTATCCTACAAGGTATGGAATATCACAAAGGACATGTTTATAATCATGTCTTGTAATTTTTGGTTGTTGTTGAAGTTGCATTAGATTTGGATCCATCATAACACAACATAGCATAAAAACTTAACCAAGATTTGCTAAGTACAAAAAAAACGCAAAATTTGCTTAAATTTCAAACAAGAGTCTTGAAACTTGGTCAGGAACCTTAAATTATGACCCTTTACACATGTGTGAAGTTTCAATCCATTCACTATAGTTGTTCATGAGATACAAACTTGCACGCAAAAACTTAACCAAGATTTTTCTAAGCACAAAAGGCCTTAAATTAATACAAAAGATTTGAAACTTGACCGGGGACCTTGGATTGATACCTTGAACACATGTATGAAGTATCAAACTTGCATGTAAAAACTTAACCAAGATTTTCTAAGTACACAAAGCTGCATAATTTGCTTAAATTCAAATTAGAGATATGAAACTTGGCCAGAGACCTTGAAGTATGACCCTGAACACATATGTGAAGTATCAACCCATTCCATTCAGTAGTTAATGAGATACAAACTTGCACGTAAAAACTTAATCAAGGTGTGAAGCCGACAGCGACGCCTGGGTGGGTAGTATAGCTCTCCTTATTCTTCGAATAGTTGAGCTTAAAAAGGAATCCAAGCTTTTTATAAAATAAAAGAAAACATTATCAAGCTTGATACATCAGTTTCCTTTTATCTAATCACCCACATATTTCCTCTAAAATTAGACTAATTTAATAGTTCATTAATAGGATAGAAATCATCTATGAAAATAATGCTTGAATGAGCCATCCTTCTATCAAAGTTTAAAATCTAAAGATAGGCAGCACAAAGGTATAGCATGAACCCATTCCAGCATATTTGTTTAGGGATTGATCGAAACCTAAAGTAATATCACATAGTAAAAATAAAAATGAAAACATTGGGTCAAAAAGTATGTACTCACTTGAGCCAGTTCATTTTCTGTAAAGGTAACTTTAAAATGTAATTCACAAGTACTTCTTTATGGATATGCTCTCAGAAGTTGATGGCTGAAGTATTTTAATCTTACTAGTAAAGTGTCACAGAGCTCCTTTAATTGTCCTTAACACATAACCACTTAACGCCACATTTTTTATTCTTGCAGCAGACGACTTTCAAAAAGCATAGTGGCAAATGGAGAAATTGCTTGTAACAAGCAATTTCTCCATTTGCCACCATGCTTTTTCAATCTATTCACATATCCCAACAGCAGAATTGAAAGAATTTTCACATGTTTAACCCTTTCTCAAACAATAACGACGACTCTAGAAAACATAGAGGGAAAAGGAGAAATTGGTTATGCCAAGTAGTTTTTCTTTTTCCCACAATGTTTTCTGGCCCATCAGAAGATTAATTTCAAATTTCATCACATATTGAAATGTCGTCTGCAATCTCTTTCAATTTGGGACAGTCGAAAATTTATTGTTTGGGAAAGAGTTAAAAAGCTTTTTAGAGTCATCTACAGGTGGTAGAATTAACAAGCCGAATGCGTTCTATGATAGTGCACTTATAGAATCTATTTTAAAATCAAGTTCTGAATGTGTACGAGTCATTAACTGTCATATAGCGAATAAATTTCTTTGGTTGTTGGTTTTTGTCCATGTTTTTCAGGGATAATTGGTGGATAACGAGCCCTGTACTGGTATATCCCGAGATCTCAAACTCTATTACAACTGGGCCAACATCGTATCTCACACCCGCACCACTTTTATGGTTGATCAGCTGTAAAGAAAACAACAATGGAATAAATAAATTAGAAGCAATATCTCATTTAGCTATTTGTGCATGACAATGTATTCTCTGTAAAGTCAAGACATAATGTTTGAAATTCATGTAGATTATTCCAATACTATTTATACAATATAAACAATAATATTTTAAATAACAAAATAAATTACTTAAATATTGTTTCACATCTTGCATTCAAAGTGGAATTGTTAATGCTGTTCATTAGCTTTTGCAAAAATACAGACAACTTCATAAGCATTTTAAACATAATATTATAAAAACGGTGACCACCAGAGAATAAGCATCTTTTGTCACAATGATTTGACTGTATTTCAATAAATCAAGCGTTTTCTAAGAATGCTTTTACTTTTTTTTTAAAATGGCTTTTAATTGTTTTATCTTATCTAAATCAAACATAAGAAGAGTTCAAGCTTTTATACATAACCTCCATGTTATTAATTTAGCTGCACTGGTTATTTCGCAGAGAAACACATATTCAGTACGATATTTGTTAGGTAACATCATTCAAATTAAACTTACCCTAAACTCTGCCAATGCATCTGTTTTTCCTGGCATCTTTTTTATTTTCCAGATAAGTTGTCTGTCTGCTTCACAAAGTTCTGATGTCTGTTGTTCTGATCCTAGCTTACTGGACACACTATACAAGAACAAGGATTTGATATCAATTAACTATAGATTGGCCCATTATAAATGGTAAATCCTTAAGGGCATTGCTTAAGCTAAATTACATTATAAATTATTATAAATCGATACAAAAAGCTACTTTGCAAAAAAGGTGAGCATACTCTTAACACCTTTGGTAGATAATGCAAGAAAAAACTGTTAAAAAAAGTAATTGCTCATAAAAAATATTTTTTTTTTTGAGAAACAATGATTCTTTCTAAATATCACAAAGAGCTAGTTGATCATGCTTTAAAACTTTCCTGAAATGTACCAGGCCAGACGCCTAGCGCAAAGGGTAAACACTGATCATGGAACAATGCCAGCAAAAATTGTATAGCTAGTTATTGTTGGTTCAGTGCAAGACTATAGTAAGTGCTTAACGTTTGTCTTGCAATGAACCCTTGATATGAGAGTACATATAAACCACCAAACAAGCTTTATAATGATAATTTATTTTGAAATTGGTACACTTTAAATGTCTTACCTGGATATAAATC
Source organism: Cerastoderma edule (assembly GCA_947846245.1). Lineage (NCBI taxonomy): Eukaryota > Metazoa > Mollusca > Bivalvia > Cardiida > Cardiidae > Cerastoderma > Cerastoderma edule. The sequence continues at coordinate 36,897,895 of OX401404.1, forward strand.
CTGGCACTGGGATGTTTACAACTATATTCAATACTTCATATTTGGCTGGGATGTCACAATGTAGTCGCATCATCAACTGTTTGTCCCTATTCAAGGTGTAAAAAAAGGTTTGACAAATATCTCTGCACATAAACTCAAAGTGCTGTTCTACAACATTTAGGATCCTAAAAAACACTGTGACAGCACTATAGACTTAAAGTTTGATATAGAGTAATTTATATACTTCCTAGTCAAGATTTGATAGCCTATCTGAAGAAAGTATGTATTGTGTATGAGTTGAGTCAAGTGGTAAATTGGTATATCTTGATGCCCCACGTCTGAAGCCCTTTAGTACCAATGATTATGTGATATCTTGTGCTAAAATAAGGATGGGTCTCTTATTGCTAAATAATAATTTTTGAGACTTTTTGGACTAATATCAGCAATTCTAATCGAGTACCTGATTCTACATTTGATATACTCTGTCCACTAATTGAATACCTGCTTAACCTATAACTTGTTGCAATCACTTAAAATCAAATGTTGTTGAAACATGCCAGTTTTTGTATTGTTGTTTGATGCACAATTAAAAGGAGCTATTGTGTACCAGAAAATAAACATAACATAGAATTTCACCTATCTCCTCATACACATTTATTTCAAAACAAAAACTGATAAATTCTTGATCATGTGCCTCTCTGTTTTTCTTACCTGCCACCAGGTAAGTCTTCAGATTTCAGCTGCAGTTGAAATGGAAGGTTCAATGATATCTCTCCTGTCACATTATAGGACATGGCTGCAAACTAAAATCCATAGAAATAAAATTGATATCAGCATAAAAATAGACAATGCCTAATACAGATGAATAAATTGTTATTAAAGATGTTGACGGTTTGTGATAAACAAATTTTGTTAACTGCACAGAACTCATGGCAAGTATCTGTACATAATCTTTTCTAGCATGATGGTTTTCTAAACCTTAAAGGTACTTGTTCAGAGAAGAGAAAACTTTAGAGTCAAAATAAAATGTCTTTGAAACAAAACATTTTGGGTATTGTTCAATATACAATTAAAAGTACCAGTAGCTATTGAAGTCATAATTCAGGAAGTGTCAATTTATGTAAGTATGTACAGTTCTTATATGGAAGATCTCAAAAGCAATGTCACACCTTTGGATAAAAATACATGTTAGTTCAGTGCAAACATACTTTAAAGAATTAAAAACAATATAATTTTTCTTCAAATGACTTTTCTTCAATGCATATCATATAACTTTACAGCTGTTTTGCATTTCTGAAGAAATTAATTCCCTCTTATATGTGAACACAAACCTTTAAAGTTAAAGGTTTTAAACATTGTTTTTGTGACTTTTAAGTCAAAGTCTTCCAAGTTTTTTTTGTAAAATTTTCAGACCTCAGCGACTGTTTAGTATACTGTCTCTTGTATCTACAAATTAAGCAGCTTCAAATAGTTTATATTACTTAAATTGCAAAGTAATGTACAAAAAATCAATGTGTTTATCCCTGATATATCTTCTTAATAAGATCAACAATCATTGATGCAGTTAAGATATTACTGCGTAACACCTCATTTATGTGTCTACCAGCAGATGACTTTCACAAAGCATTATGGCAAAAGGAGACATTGCTTGTTACATGTGATTTCTCCTTTTGCTACAATGCTTTTACAATCTATTCACATATTATAACAGCAGAACTGTAAGGCTTTTCATTTTACATAACTATTCTTAAGTCAGCTGCTTCAAGTAAAATCATGACATCTACAGATGGTAAAGAGTTAACAAAAGGTGATTGATGATAGCTACCTCTCCTAAAGGTGGTTCTAAAACTAGTACTCTCTTGCTGTGGAACTCTGAATCTTTGACACATGGGTGAAAATTACATCTGTCTATTTGCACTTGTGTCCCATAACCTGGAAAATGTATTTAAAAACTAGTTTAAGCCTTCTTCAATATTTGACTTAATCACAAACTTTGTCCACTGATTGGGCAACAGTTGAAAAATTATCAATCACTTCAAATGATAAAGTTTCAATCCAATTCCATGTGTCTGATTCAGGCAACTTTTGAACTGACAAAGGAAAAGAAAAAAATCATGAAATAAATCCAATGCATTTATTATGTTAACATTTCAGCATTTTGTCAACAATGCTGCAAGCTGTCTGTGGCATCATCTTAAAAACATTCCTTAATTAACATACCTTAATATGACCTATCCTATTATATCAGTTACTCATGGTAATGGATGAAGTAGAAAGACACAATTTTACTGTAGGGTTCTTGCAATATCTTTATGCAAAATCTGCTTGAAAAAAATAGACCAATTTCCAATAAAATGTCAATTTGCAATCCATTTGGTACAGGTGAAAATTGGCTCATAGCCAGTAAAATCTGTGATTTCCTGTTTTCTGATTCCTTACCTTTTAAAGCATCTCCTGAAATCACAAGATCTTCGTTGAGTTTGATCTTGATCTGAGGACATCCTGTTAGGAAATTCTTCACATTAATGGAGCCATTCACTTCAATACGGGAAACTGTACTCTGTGAATATATTGGAGATTGAGATAGGAAACATCTCAAGGCTCTTCAAATGATGTTTAACAATTGATCCTCTACAAGCTCTATCTAAATAACAATTAACCAAACCCTTTGTTACCAATTAAACATCAAAATAACCTTGTTAAATAATGACTTACTTAGAGATTTGTGCTCTGGAAAGAATTAACATTAAAAATTTGATAAAAAAAACTGTTGCTAAACCATCTTCAGTTCCTATGCTTCTAAGATGATGAAATCCAACAATTTCATTTAATGATTTTAAGTGAGCCTTACACCTGTCAGCACTTCTGAGAGAAAGCCTGTTTATAAATAGACACAGGAAGACTTTCTTGCGCACCTTGCTAGCGTCACATGACAAGAGCAGTTGAACATATAAAAAGACTCAAGTGACAATGGTTTCTAAAAAATACCACCTCTCATTCTAGGTTTAGATTGTTTATTAAAGATATGTTTAAACGGTAAATACCCCCTCTCATTCTAGGTTTAGATTGTTTATTAAAGATATGTTTAAACGGTAAATACCACCTCTCATTCTAGGTTTAGATTGTTTATCAAAGATATGTTAAAACGGTTTGCAATATGTGAAATATAAATGTTTTTTATCTTTTCTGTTCATTCATGAGTGAGGTTGGAAAGTTAATAATCTCGTCTTATGATACTTTAGAAATCTATGTTGTCATTTCATCGGTAGAAGCCAAATCATTCTAAAAAGTAACCCAATCTGTGAGATAGTCCATTTAAAGTGATTTTAATGAGAACCATTAAAATATAATTTCAACAAACAATTTCCAATAACAAATAAGCAGATTTTCATCTCATTACAATTTTATTCATTCATCATCTATACTTCAATAATTAATTTTACTCAGTAATTGTTTATCTCAGTTTACCTTATTTGTTTTACATTTATTGTGAAGGAAGCTTAAAGCTTGTTCAAAGCCACTCTCGATGACTGCTTCCTGGATATACTAAACCAGTACTCGCGCCAATTTGTGGGTTAGTCCTGGAAATTTTCAGCTCGCCTAACGGGGATTCCAACCCAAGACCCTCGGTAAAAGAGCCCGACGCTCTACCTCTGCAGCACTGTCGAAGGCTACTATCTTACTTAAATCATTGAAAAAATAACAAAATAAGTATCAACTTTTTTTCATTTTCTGAAATGTTTCAACCTCAAGAGCCGGTTCTACATTTCTAATTCATGGATAAAAAACAAAAGAAAATGAGCACAAATACCAACATCTATGTTTATCACTGCTGTCATGCGTTCTATCACATCTACATATATCTCATTCTGTTTGGCATCCTGTAACAGAAAATTACTAAATAAGTGAACAAATTTGAAGGTCAAATTCGTTGTCAGCGTACACATATTTATTATTCAAACTCTATACAGAATCTGCTTCTGGTCTGATATGTTCATATAAAAGGGACTAGATAAACATACTGGTATCAATAACTTCTTGGTACTGATTGTTAACATTTGAAGCATAGTGACACAAAATGTTACTGTGATATAATAGACAAACAATACAGCACATCAATTCCCCAATATGAGGGTTAATGAATAGTCGAAATTGAAACTAAATATATAGACAACTATATGAGAATGAAAAAAACATCACCACATCTTTAACCCTTATAGTGCTGGAACCAACTTCATGCTTATGCAAAAAGGTTAGATCCAGGCCAGCCGCCAAATGAATTGGTGGCTGGCCTATTATCTAACCTGTTTGATACCTTGGGTATCTTTCTTCAACGAAATTCAGCAGATATTTAAGGTTTTGGAAAGCAGATTAAACAAAAATCTATTTTTAGAAAACTATCCAGCATTCTGAATGTTAATAATATTTGATAGAAACCACTCTGACAAAAGGATAATTTTCATACATGAAAAATTTAACTTATTGCTGAATTGGTTTATCAAAACTTCTGCAACATTTACACCAGTAACATATAATGGTGTAAAAGGTTAAATCTGCCTGTTCACAAATGAGAAAATTTGCAAGTCAAAACTAAACATCGTTAAAACAATACAGCTTTTGTAGCATTATAATATATCATGAAAAAGAGCTTCTGAATCAATTCAGAAAGTGTCAATATATCTAAGTATTGTACAATCAGTAACCAGTAAATCATATTTCATCATTGTATACAGACTTAATCCTTGTATTGTACAATCAGTGACCAGTAAATCATATTTCATCATTGTATACAGACTTAATCCTTGTATTGTACAATCAGTGACCAGTAAATCATATTTCATCATTGTATACAGACTTAATCCTTTAATTCAAACTAAATTTACTTCCTATTTCCATTCTCCAGTGAACCTAAACATCTTACAGCTATTATACAGTTTTAAAAAAATAAGATTTTTGATCTCCAACTTTCCTGACAACTGTGAACAGGCAGCTTTAAGGAAATAAACACAAAACAAGCATACCCCATCATGTGATGCCGAGACAACAGGTTTTGTAGAGGCCGAGGCAGGCAAAACCTTAGTTTCAATTCCAAACTGAAGCAAATAAAACATAATAAGCCAGCAAATAAATGATACAAAAATAAAGAAAACGTTTTCACAAATACTCGATACTTGCATATAAAGATGAACACAATCACAATTTTCTCTGTCCCTCCCTTTCCTTTCTTTGTTTTATCACTTTAGCATTTAGCCATACTTTTTGGCAACCACAAGAATTAAGATAATCTCAAAAGATGGATGCCCATGTTCTATAATTCTTCTCTTTTATTGTGAAACATCTTGTATTTTGAGTGTAAAGATTTCGAAACATATATCTTAGTGCAATAACTTTTAAAAATTGTATAAAAAAGAGAAACTGTTATTATACAATGCACTTTTGATATTTGAGATGTCTCGTGTTTTAACATCTATAATAGTTTTTGCGTCACACTTAAGACATAGTTAATACAGATTGACAAACAAGAGAATACATAAAAAATCTGATGTACCCTGTTGAAATTTAGTACTCTAATTTTCTTTTTGTTAATTACTTCTTAAAAAATAAATTAAACCCCTCCAGAGATCAGTTCATTACATTATAATTGTTTGTTAGTAACTATCTATCTCCACTATAATTTTCTTTTTGAAGTACTACATACAGCATGACATATGACTAGAAGAATCTCACTGCTCTCCCTCATTTATTGTTGGTGATAAATCTTTATAGATGATTTACAGTGGTGTGACATTTAAAAGCCATACAAAGTGTGTTGTGATATGATGATGTCATTAAAAGGGTACCAATATGTAATAATAATATGGGTCAATCCTTCATAATTTATATTAATAAATGCAATGGTTAAATACTATATAAGTACTCACTCAAGATATCCATAAAGGATTTTAAATCTGAATTCATTGCTAAAACCAGATGAAATGAAATGTGTCAATGTACAAATCTGAATATTGTATTTAATAGTCATGCACAATGGTTTCTTTGCAAGACTATATTTTCTTTGTTCATTAAGCAGAAACAAAAGCACTTGGCTTATTCCATATAACCCAAAGCAGCAGCTGCATATTGGAGTAATTAGTTAAAACTTATTTACTTTACATTGAGTGTGACAGAAGCTTGAAGCTAGTAAATTTCACTCTCCATGAATGCTTCCTGGATACTAAACCAGCACTCATGCTGATTGGTAGGCTTGTTCATTTTTACATTGCTGCCAAAGAGGATCAAACCTGGTACCCTTTGTAACAGAGACTGACACTCTAACACTACACCACTGTAGCCCACATATATGAAATATACATGTAATTCATTTCATTCTTAAGCTTTCAATGTTATAGAGGAAAATAACTCTCTGTTTCTTACAGTGGAGAGAAAAATTACCCTCCATATTCTGAAAGAATCATATGTAATTGATTAAGTAAAAAAAAATGTTAACTATTTCGAATTATCAAAAAGCAAAAACTCTTACCACTCGTTCAGATATATCACTGACAGGGGATTTCTCTTTGTGTATAACAACAGGTTCTGACTGTACAAAGGGGCGTAACTTTTCTGTTGATAATAATTGCACATATCCCTCATTCTGAAAAATAATAATAATACAACCAACTTTTTATGAAAGATCAGGATAGAAAACCTCAAAAACAGTATTTCAGTAGATACATGTAAGCAACATACCCTGAATAAAGTTTTGAACAAGCATAAGTTAAAAACCATAGACATTTAGCCAATCAACTAGGCGTATTTTCTGATATAAAAACATCAAAGACAGGAATAAAACCCATGATGTAAAAGACTTATATAGTGAATCAAACAGCAATGCTGATAAGAGGCATAAGGCACAAGTACACAGTATCCAGTGCTTCAAAATCTAAACAGAAAATATCACAGTGCTGGTTCTCGTTCTTATCTTCTTGATGATTCTAATGAGTACCAACAATATAGGGTTTAGAGAAGCAATAGAGAAATTAGCCAGGGGTATAACAGTCCGAAAAATGCGGACGTAGATATTTCATTCTACGTCTGGATGCACTCAATATCAAAATGCATCAGAGCAGATATCGATTATTTGCGGTAAACTCGTCATTGATTGACCCACACTTTTAATTCTTGTTGCCAATTGGGCAACTCTGGCCCAGAGGGGGAACACTGACTCATTTTTATGGCACAGTGCCTTTAAGCTGTAACACAGTTGGATATCAATCTTATCTGGACCTGTTCTATGTCAGGGAAACCACTGATACCAGTTTGAGGTACTTACAAGAATCTCTTCTAAAAGTTCATAAATAAGAAGAACATTCGCTAAAATTGACTGCTCACTGACAACTCCGCAAAAATCTCTGCAAACATGGTAGAATCTGTAAATAGACATAGCCAAATAAAAGTTTGTTATGAAAACACATTTGTTAATCCTCGTAGTTTAGATGAGTAACCAAATACAACAACTCTCTTGCCCTTTCAAATTATTACCCAGGAAAGAAATAAATGCTCACTGTTTACTAAATGAACCATTAAAACAGTTAACTAAATATGCAACATAAATGTGATAGATCTCCTGTATGAAAGGAGATGAAAAGTGTATCAATTCTCTACCTTGGTGTAAATTGACAGATCTGTGATGTAATTTTATTAGTAAAAGACATTTTATTTCAAACTGATCAAAATCTCAAAATATGAGACAGTCCTTATAAGGCAAAGCAACAGTTATATTCATCAATTGGTGCCTAAATCTTTTAACAAATCAATACAGTTCTAAACTCCTGCTGTCATATGGATTAAGTTCTCAAATCAATGTAATTGCTTGATAATGCAATTTAGAAAAAAAGAAAATAACTTCATCAAAGGTTTTTGTTAAAATGTTTTCAAGAAGTAAAGAATTTGGAGTGATGTGTGAAAAGGTCTCTAAGTAATAACGCCTTCTGCAGCATAGATGACAAATTGATTTTTCTTTACACATAACTTTGTAATAATGTAACATACTGAGCAAATGAACCTTTCAAAGAGACAAACACATCAGATCAGTGAAAAACACTGTCATTCACTGATCATTTGTGTTGTCTATATGTATACCAACATGTTCTCTCAAACAATGCATTAGGTTTCCTTATTTGCATAAACATTCAACGAACATAACATAACTCCCACTTCCGAGAAGACTCGTCCCGAGTCTTGGCACTTGGGAAACATGTGGAAAAGGCAACTCCGATAGAGGGAGAAGTCTTAATCTCACCAGTGCCACCAATGTAACGTACCGAGCAAATGAAGCCTTCAAAGGGACAAACACATCCGATCAGTGAAAAACACTGTCTTTCACTGAGCGGTTGTGTTGTCTATATATATACAAGCATGTTCTCTCAAACAATGCATTAGGTTCCTAATTTTCATAAATGTTCAACCAACTTTCCAAGATGATTTAGTGATCATTACACTATTTCAAAGAAGTGATGACTTGTGAATATTGTTTGTATACCTGCTTAAAATTTCAATCACAAATAAAGGTGAAATCTCTGTCAAGGAACAAGCTACAAAATACAGATGTCCTCTGTGAATGTTGTAAAAGTGGGTCTGGTCAATAACCTGATAAGGAAGATTAAAGAAAGTTAACCCTTAGAATGCTGGGTAACTTTCTAAAAATTGATTTTTATGTTGTCTTCTTTCCAAAACCTTAAATATCTGTTTAGTTTTGTGGAGGAAAGATACTCAAAGTAGCAAATAGGGAAGATCACCAGACAGCCGCCAATTTACTTGGCGACTGGCTTGGATCTATCTAACTTGTTTGCATAAGCATGAAGTCAGTTCCAGCACTATAAGGGTTAATGAAAAAGAAAAAAAAGGCTAACTAGTCTTTGCCTTTTCAAACATATACACTCTCATACTAATTTTCAATTGTTGTTTAGATATCCAAGTTAAAGCTGTTATAGTACCAGCAAATTCAGGGGGCCATTTTATCAACAGACTTACAACAGAATCGTAGCTAAGACCGTCATAAGTCTGGTCGCAGGTCTTAAGCCCATCCTATCAATATTTTCCAAAAAGTCGTAGCTACGATTATTGATAAAATGGCACCCAGATGTTTATTTACTTGCTTTTAAAGTGGACAAGACAATACAATCAAAACCATATCAAATAAAAGATAATTAAAAAACTTTATTTAAAAGCATTATTCATAATATGATTAAATAAAAGTAAAACCTACCTAATGATATGTCTACCTCTTGCAAAACCTTTGCTTATACATGCATTTGAATTCTATCTAACATTATCTAAACTGAACTATTTCATTTTAAGACTGGTTAAATTAGAAAACAAGCATTTACAGCAATGGTTCACTTTTTAAAAATGCACATTTACTGTTACAACAAATGAGTCATTGCATATTATATTTTTTTTGTCACAGTGATTTCTATTTGCTGTAGAAGCAAATCCATGAATCAATATGAAACTGTATAAAAAGAAACAAATATCAGGCAGTTATTTTGTGTTATCTATCAAACCCATTTTTTAGGCTTTTAGATAATCAAGTGAAATTAGAAAAGGTATCTAGACCCCTCAACCCATAATACCTTTGACACATCTACTGCAGAGGTCTTTAAAAACAGGCCAAAGGGACAAGTATAAAACATGGTGCTCTCCTACTTTATTACAGTAATGGGGAAAAACATGGAACAAGTTAACCCTTTATCGAATCCCAAATTCTAGACTGTCTCAAATTGAAAGAATTTGCAAATGACAGTTCAAAATGTGATGTAATTGAAAATAATCTTCTGATAGGGCAGAAAACATTGTGGGCAAAGGAGAAAATGCTCGTTTAGAGCAATTTTAGCTTGTCCCACAATGTTTTCCAAAGTTGTCTGCAACAAACTGGTCCAATGTTGTTATTGTTTGGCTATGGGTTAAACCATTATATATCACAATGCCTGTCAAGATGAACCTCTGATGTGAATACTTACAAAATGAGGCTGAAGAGAACTGGTTTCAACACACTTTAGATGTTTGAGGAAAAGATTCCCACAACTTTTGGTAACATCATATCTATCTATAATTTACAAGTCAAGGTATTTCAACAAAAAGTGAATAGAAGTCTCAGTATTATCATAATATTTTAACACTTAAATGAAAATTGTTCCTAGACTATTACTATATTTTTTTTTGTCACAGAGACTTCTAAATTCAACTGCACATGAGAAAGGGGTTTCAGATTAAATTATAGATAACAAACACATTAGAACTTGGGTACATATGCGAGATTCAGTATGAGAAAGTTATAGTGACTTTTTTCCTTATATGTAAGGTACCTTAAAACGGACCCATTCCCAATCAAATTTACTGACCATTTTCCCCAATTTCCTAGAAATAACTTATTTTTTAATTTAGTTATTCCTAAAAACTTCCCTATCACATTGGTTTTTTTCCCCAATTTGGCAGGTACCGGACCCATTCCCTAAATTTAAGAAAAGTGGTTGATTAATCATATCAATGATGCATTGACTTTTGATCCAAAATTGCCATTTGATTTGTTGACTCAGCGCAGACTGACTTCACCTCTGGTGGCCCTAAAGAAATTGTTGCACTCCTTAGCCTATACAAGACAGTAATTTATTGTGTTTTTATGCTGCTGTCTTTTTAAATTATTTTCATTTTTTGTAATCTACTGATGTGGTGTATTTAATTTTAAAATGGAGTTGAAGGATGTTTTGAGTTTAGAAGAAATAGGTGTGTTCAACTTTTTTATATGGTCGAAATTACAGTAGGATAATTACTCAAGACCAGCCTTTGGAAAGAGAATGTAGTTACACAATTTGTTCGTTCATTACAGCCGTAAAGTTATCTCTCAATGCTAGAATTTTTTGTTGCTGAAAATTTCAATTTAGACAAGAGACAAAAATGTCTTATGAAGGAATAGAAAGGAATTCGTAGTTAGGGTCATGACATTAATGGGTAGTGCCTTTATATACAGCCCCATTCCCCCAAAGAATCCTAAATACGAGTCACTTTGGGAGGAATGGTTTAAGATTAGTCAAAATTATCCGAAATAATGTTATATCCGCCTTCCACTCATCTTCAAAACGTAACTCTTCGCATCTCAATCTTACAGATAATATTGGATGACACTTAAAGGTGTAAATCATATTGATTGAAGGATACACTCTTTTTCAACCAATACACCAGAATCTTTAGAAATTATAAATAATTTTGAAATCATTTCAAGAGTTCCTCTTCGAAAAGTTATGTTATATTGTTTGCAGACAGCTACTTCCGTGTTTATCACAGTAGCAGCCTTTTTAGCAGCCAATTGGTTTCGAAGCCTGACTTACAAAATCCCGTTGAATATATCATTAGATAAAAATAAACGAGTTAAACTGTTTTTCGGTTTTCATGTGATATGTGCTTCACAAAAATCCGTTCAGTTTCATACACGTCTAATTGATGTTAATTGGCTGTTAAATTTGGCTGCACGTTTCGTTGCACGGTGCATGCTGGGAAAAGTAAACCCTGCGTGTTCTTTAAGCGGGTAAACCATATCAATTTTATGATGAAAAATGAATAAAGAGTTCGATTTATAGATTTTTCAAAACGTTTTGAAATTTTAACTTTTAACCCTTTGGCATTAGGCCTGTTTCTTTAGTTTAAGGCTGCCAGTCAAACGACAATAACAACAGTAAATACAAAAATTCCTAAGCACTTGGCTTGGTCATTGTGAGAATAATAAGGAAAAGTGTAAAATGTGTTGTTGGATAGATCTCGTATAAAACGAGGTTCTCGGTAATTAACGAGAACGATCTATTTATTGGGAGAAAATAGAAAATGTACCCATAGAAAGTTTCTGTGACAGCGTAATCATTGAACTTACCGAGATCAGGAAATAGATCTAGATTTCTCTGGAAGAAAGGTGAGTAAACTTTCGAGATCAGCTACGCATAAACCGATTTGACAGACAATAAGCAGCTGTTTTCCTGCCAGTTAACTTAGATTAATTGGACCTTCCTTCCCAATTAAATTAAAGTTCTGCTCCGAATTCATAAGGAAGTCTTTAACCTCTTTTCATTTCATCATACTCTTGTATGGTTTATATGAATATACTCAAGCACTGTATATTCTAGTCAGATTCAATACATTTCAAATATATATCATGAAACTCATCTTTATGCACCTCCTGAGATTAAGATCAATAAACTGTCAATTAAGAGGTCTACTAAAGAGAGATGAATAATTGCTCATAGCAAACCATTTTACCTTTCGTTACAAAAGTCCGTACACAATGTCATGTTAAAAAAAATTACTTATTCCATTTTAAAAATGTCGACTGTAACTGCGGATTATTTTCATCCCGCTTTATGATAGGATTGAGCGATGTTTGAAATGATTGAAAATGTTTGCTGGTTGTTTTGGATGAATGCACTTTGTTTTAGTTCGAGGAATTCGAAGCTGAAAAAAATAATTCAACTACCATCATAGTTATTGCGGCTGTTTTTGATCATTTGAAAGATTGAGATAGGGGGCATGTTGGTTGGGGAAGTGGGTCACTTAAAGATCTTGATGAGAGGGTAGCCAAACTCATTTGAAGTGATTGGAAAATATTGAGAAATTCTTGTATTGGGCAATTCATTTAATGGAGGATGGTACGACAAATGAAATATACTCAGAGGAGCAAACAGGTTACATCACAGGCCAGCAGCCAATTTACTTGGCAGCTGGCCTGGATCTAATCTGTTTGCACATGAATGTGATTCCAGCACTATAAGAGTGTGAACAATGTATTTATGGATATTGTTTGTTATTTTTTAATTGGACTTGAGGTTGGGTCTGCCTCACTTTAGCAAGATAGCAGAATAGAGCAAAACTGCAGCCTGGTTGCAGATAAGTCTAAAATTGACTTTTGATCACATGTTAAATTTTTAGTGTGTCAGTAATAGGGTTTATGTATAAACAATACTTCTACAGTCTTGCTGTATAAGCCGGCTTTTATCCATGGTTAATCGGTAGAGTGGTTGGCTTTCTCTCTCAGTTAAGCAACATACTAAGTGGTTAGAACCTGGCCCATGGTGGCTTTACTCCGATACACGTTACAAAATTGGTGGCAGCAGTGGGATTTGGTTTGATAGCACCATCATTCCCGTAACTTTAATTGTTCGTCGCATGTTCTTGATCCTTGTTTCTAGTATGAGGCAGTGTTGTAGTGGCAGTAGTACCTTCTTGAATTGTAAAAAAGTCGGTATCTGTCCATGTTTTTCTTTGTGACTTTAGTGACTTCGGGACGAAGTCAAGAGAAAGGTGGGAGAAATATGACAGTAATAGGGTTTATGTATGAATACTATTTCTACAGTCTCACTGTAGAAGCAGGCTTTTATGGGTGATTCGTTAGAGTGGTTGGCTTTCTCTCGAAGTTAAGCAACATACTAAGTGGTTAGTACCTGGATGGGTGACCCATGGTGGCTTTACTCCGAGAGGGACCCGATACACGTTACACTAGCTTTAACTTCAATTGTTATACTCATTGCTTTCATTCTATTAAAATTTCATGCTTGTATGTAGGAATTTTTTCCTTAGGTCTAAAAAAAGGTAGGTAGGTAGGTTTTATGTTTTTTTTCTTTTAATTTTGAGCTTCACTTTTACGTGCATATTCCTTTTTTTTAGGAAAATAGTTAAACAGTACATAGAGGTATCTTCTGACACAGACCAGCATCCATCATAATGAATTTTAAGAAGTTGTCAGCTTTAAGCACAAATAGAAGACACAAATAAACATACATTTGTCAGGTGTTCTCAGTCCATTCAACTTGTAAACTGGCCTGGCGGAAATGCACAAGAAGTTTCAAATGGATGCCATATGCTGAAAATATGGCGCCAATTGATTTTCCTTCCAATGGTCTAATAAAATCTTTAGGGAAGGAAGGTTTGGCTAGGTAGGGTCCGGTTACCCTAAACAAACAATTTTTTTAGGCCTTATATATTTGGTACCACAAAACTGCCCTGTTCCCAAATGAATTTAACAACTCACCATTTTTCCCAATTTCCAAATAGAAAAATTCCCTAATTGACTGTAAAATGATTCATGTTTGAATTTAGTTATTCCTTTAAATATTCCAATTCAAGGGAAATGTTATGATTTTCCCCAATTTGCCTAGTACCATTCCCATTCCCAAAATTCCTGCTGTGTCACGCACACTACCCAAAATGAGTTATTGAATGCTCCATAAATGAACATTTGAATCATAATGACTTAGCATTAAGAAGAATGCTTCCATTGTTTATCATTTCTTGGAAACTACATTAAAAACTGGACAAGGGATACTAGTCATGAACAGGTTTTTGATGTAGTCTAGCAAATAACTTGTTAGAACAGGGTGAATGAATTGCAATGACTCCCAATATATAAATGAAATCTTGTTGAAAACTACATTAAAACCATCAATGATACAGGAAAACGCTATGAAGATGAACTAAACATACAGTTTCTGAGCCAATTATGCATACCAGATAAAGTGTTAATTAAGTGTTAATTGGTATGTTTTCAGCCAATAAGGAGGCACGATGAGTGTCTCTGAAGGACGTTCAGAGGCCGACTTGGTGAAAGAAGGCTATTTATGGAAACGAGGTAAATATTTACTTCAATACTCGAAGTGTCTCTACGAAATCAGATAGTTCTCTAGGTTATGTGTAGAAAAAGGAAACACCCCCTGCTATGCATGTTTTATCAATCTCTGGTTTAGGAATAAGTTTCATAACCAACAATACATTGACTTGCAATATCTGCTTCAGATTGTTCATGCTCATGCAAGGCAATACATTTTATTTTGTTAGCCCTGCAATTGCCACAGTCAATAGCCCTATCTCAGTTTTCAGCATTGTTAACCCTTAGAATGCCGGGTTATTTTCTAAAAATACATTTTTGTGTTATCTGCTTTCCAAAACCTTCAATATCTGATTGATTTTGTTGAGGAAAGATACCCAGATTTGCAAGCAGGTTAGATCATAGGTCAGCTGCCAATTTACTAGCCAGCTGGCCTGGATCTAACCTGGTTGCAAATGCATGAAGTCTGTCCCAGCACAATAAGGGTTACTTCTTTACCAAACGCCAACATTTTGACTGTCCCAAATTATAAGTTTGCAGACAAATTTCAAAACTTGATCAAATTGGATTGTGAGAAAATGCTTGTCAAGAGCCATTTCTTCATTTCCGTCAATGGTTTCGAAAGTCGTCGGCAACAAAGCTGTAAAATGGTGTTATAGTTTGGTAATTGGTTAATAAGGATGATCATTCCAAACCTATTTATTTTACATCAAATTGTGACGAAAGCTTGAAGCTTACTAAATTCACTCTTGATGACTCGTTCCTGGATACTTAGCCAGTACTCTGGCCAAGTTATGGGCAGGCCTTGGCATTTACAACTTGCCACTAATGGAGTTTGAACCTGGGACCCTAGTTAACTGAGGTTTGACACTCAACCACTGTTGACTTTTAAGCTGTCTAACCCTCTACCAACAACACCAAATTTTGGACTGTCCCAAAATGAAAGAGTTTGCAGACGACATTTCAAAATGTGATGAAATTGAAAAAAATCTTTTGATAGAGCAGAATGATGACCTTGTGGGAAAAGGAGAAATTGCTCGTTAAGAGCAATTTCTCCTTTTCTCACAATGTTTTCAAAAGTCGCCTTTGACAAACTTGTCAAATCTCTATATTGTATGGTAATGGATTACCTATTGTTTTCGTCCTCCAACACTTACTGTAATTACCCATATGATATGGACCCTTCAATCTATGTTCAATTAACACTTGTAAGATTCATACATGTATATTGAATTAACTTCCTTATTGTCCTCAATTTCATGGAATTCCTTAGAAACTATTGAACAATGATAAGCAGTTGCAAGGCTTACAAGAGTTGTTTAACAGAACTGATATGATCTTTCACCCTTTGGCTTTCATATTGTAGCCATACCTACATCAGAATTCTTATGGAAACGTTTATGATAAAAGAATAAAAGGATCTTAAAAAATGATTTCCTAATTTCTTACCGAAGCAATAGTTTTTTCTCAGTACAACCAAGACTTGTTTTTAATTCATAAATCTGGTTGTCTGATATAGTTTCAACCAGGAAAATCCAATATATGGGTCTGAGTTTATAATGAGGAACTCCTAGATTTTATTTGTCATCTGAAGATGTTTGTCAGAAATGATTATTGGAAAAAGTAATCCTACTTAGTACAGCAGAGGATTGTATTTCAAAATAACAGTAGCTGGTTCAAATATCAGTGTCTGCAAAATTATTGATTTTAGGATGAGGGTTATTAAGTTGTTTGGAAAGAATCTGTAGGTTTGTATTAAAAAAAAACATCAAAAGAAGCAATTTATTCTGTTGACACAGTGTCATTTGCAGCAGATTAAATTAACTCTAACCCTATCTGTTTAAGTTTGATACATTATTAGGGCCTATAATTAAATGTATAGGAAAAATATTCCTCCCAGATATTGTCCCAGTGTGGTAAAAGGAGGTGCCATCTTTGATAAGAAAAAAAAATGTGCATAACAATGGCAAGAAATATAACAATCTGGGAGGCACAACTTTACAGGTTCTATACTGTTTCATAGGGAAAAATCCTTGTCTCAATTCATAGTTGGAAAAGCAATTGTGAGAGGGGGAAGGTAAAGATAAAAAGTTGTAGCATTTGAAAATAAGTTTTTTAGACCAAATGGGGGCAAAAACGAGATTAGCTTTAAAACAAATTATTATTGTTTTCACACTTATTGGAAAAAGATTGCAATTCACACTAATCTATAAACATAACATATACAGTATATCTAATCAACTGTATCACCAAAATAGTGTTTTCATAGCATCTGTCCATTATTGAATGTATTTTTACAGGTGAACATATCAAGAACTGGAGAAAACGTTATTTTATTCTGTGCAAAGATGGTTCCTTCCTGGGTTTTAGAGCCAAGCCAGAACACGGTGCCAGTGATCCTCTCAACAATTTTACAGTGAGAGGTGAGTCTAAACTGATTTTATATAGGCTTGGTACAGGGCCTGTCTACCTTGAACTGGGAAGTGGCCCAATTAAGTTAGAATACCTATAATCTGCCATTTTTAAACGCTTTCTTTCATTGAATTACTTTGGTCGTTCTCAGCATACATTGGTCGGTGCCAGAACTATTTGTTTTCACCGAATAGTTCAGCCCATAAACAGATATATACTGAGAAAGAGACAAGTAAGCTGATGAAAGAATTAGTTTCAAACTGTTGGATCATGGGTAGCCTTACTTAATGTAAGGAAATAGCGTTGATTCAAATGCTGAATTCAGAAACCAAAAAGCTTCTGTGACTTTGAATTTTTGGGAAAACTGCATGATTCTATAGAAAATTATTAATGTTCAATATGGAAGGTGTCTTTTTATGGGTCCTTGTTATATAAGGAAAAAAATCCCTGTAGTATACATGTAATTTGTAGTTAAGAAATAATTCTGGGTGAAGGTTTAAATCGGCTTCCCTCGCTTTTGTCACAATATGAATTTGCTAGGCGATTTTCATATCTAATTACTTGTATTTGATATGTTATGTTGCTATCAAATTTTTATTATCTCTTCAAAGAAGTACATTTGAATCAGACTGTTAGTCCTTTTTCATTCTGTATCTTCATAAATTTATTTTTTGACTCAGAGAATTCCTAGGGTTATTTATGAACTAAATGAATTATGTAAACAGATAACATGTCAAGAAATAGTGAAACAGCTTTTCAATTGTAAAGGAAAATTAATCACATAAATCAATGCTCGTCTTTGGTTAGTGGATTCTTGTTCATTATTTCTTCCCCATGTTTGCTAATTTATTTAAGAATTGATTAATCAACTCAAGTATAAGCCCTCGTAGTGCTGGAACCGACTGCATGCTTATTCAAACATGTTGGATCCAGGCCAGCTGCCAAGTAAATTGGCGGCTGACCTGTGATCTAACCTGTTTGCTACTCTAAGTATCCTTTCTCATCAAAATTAAGAAGATAGTTAAGGTTTTGGAAAGCAGAAGACACAAAAATCTATTTTTTAGAAAATTACCCATTAGGGTTAGTAATACAGCGTATCAATTTGAATTTGGTGTTTAGATTGTCAGCTGATGAAGCAGGAGAAGCCCAGAGCCAACACTTTCCTCATCCGGGGGTTACAGTGGACCACGATTGTCGAGCGAATGTTTTGTGTGGAAAGTCCAGAGGAGAGAGATGATTGGATGCAAGCTATCCGATCTGTGTCCGAGGACCTGAAGCTCACCGACGAAGACGGCGCCTCTGGGTCCAGCAGTCTGGAGAGAATGAAGAAAAAAGTAGTGAGATACTTTTCATTTAATTTCTTAACCCATTACCAAACAATAATTCCATTTGACCAGTTTGTTGCAGAGGACTCTGGAAACATTTTTGGGAAAAGGAGAAATTGCTCATAACGAGCAATTTCTCCTTTTCCCACAATATTTTGTCCTATCAGAAGATTATTTTTCAATTTTTACACATTTTGAAATGGCCTCTGCAAACTCTTTCAATTTGGCACATTCAAAAATTTGGTATTTGGTAACGGGTTAATAGACTTAGTGACGTTTTCAAATAAAAAGTAGCAGTAAATATCAATTGTTTTTAATAGGAAATGTAATTCTTGCTGAGAGTGGAATGAGTTTATTCAATTCACCGTATTTTTTTAATTCACCGTATTTGTTTTACATTGATTGTGAAGAAAGCTTAAAGCTTGTTCAAAGCCACTCTCGATGACTGCTTCCTGGATACTAAACCAGTAATCGCGTCGGTTTTGTGGGTTAGTCTCGGAAAATTTGAAATAACAATTGAGATATATTATAAAATTGATGATGATGATATTTGGATCAATAGGTCTTCTTGTAAGAAAGGGAAACAAATAAGGAAGGAAGAAGGAAAATGTCCTAATGTTATCAATTCCTCCTTTCTCCTTATTCACAAATGCATCAGTTTATCCACATCATCATTATGCATGCTAGATGACCGTAGCTGTGGATGCGCCTTAAAACACCGTTCATTTGTTCGTTTACAAATGCATTTTTATGAAGTACTTACAATAGTCTTGCATTGAACCCTCCAAATCTGAAAGCAGTTTAGAATATCATTGAATGGCCATCAACAAAGCTCAAGTGTGTGTGTGCTTTTTTTTTCTTCCTAAATGAAGAATCTGGGCCAATTGTTTCCCCCGCAATTGGATCAATGCTATAAAGCTAATTAATTGCAATTAAAAATGAATTAAAGATTTGCAGATTATGGCATCTTTTACAATTGTTTAAAAGTCAAACCAATACAACCTAGAATGTTGTGCCAAAAGTCTTTTACCTGCTACATCATGACTCCTTATCTCATAAAACTTATCTCTATTTGCAGATTTACCCTAATTTCCTCATTTGGAATTGATAGCACATTGAGTCCTTATATAATACTATATCATAAACAATATTAGTGGAGTTGTGGTTTGAATTTGTAATCACATGGCCTCTTTCGATGTGTTGTCACCATATTTCTAGCTTAATTGCTATTTTTCATCTCTTAAAACTCTACAGGCAATCTTTTTCTTCAAGCAACCATATGTTTTTTTATTCATTGAATCATTTTAAGTCATTTGGCGAATTTTTGATAAGGAGATTGGGTAAAATAGTCAGTTAATTTAATTGGTAAAGATTCTATTTTATGGTACCCAACATATAAGGAAAAAATTGCTGAGCTGTTGTCTCTCTTGCTAAGTTCTTTCTTTTTTTCTAAACCTTCATTGTTTGTACTCATTAGAGTAATTACGTTAAGAGGATTCGGATGAGTATCCACAAGTAGGAGTCATCAAAGTCATTGATATATTCTAAAAGAAAGTCTGTAAGACTATTGTCTATCCCTCTGATAGTGTATGATATATACTATAAAGATACCGTAAATATTTATTATTTCAGACCCTGGATGACTTCCAGTTTCTAAAGATGCTTGGTAAAGGGACGTTTGGTAAAGTGATTCTGTGTAAGGAGAAGGCCACCAATCACCTGTATGCAATCAAAATTCTGAAAAAAGTTGTGATAATTCAAAAGGTAATGCTTTTCATTTTCTTTTACCTCTGCATCACATTTTTTTTCAATGGATGAAGATTAGAAGCATTTGCAGACTATTGTAAATGAATGAAAGATAACATCAGATATTAATAAAATGATCCTACAAATAACAGCCTTCAGAGCAGTTTAAATGATATTATCCTTAATAAGACAATGATCATATGTTAAAGCGTTGGCCTCATGATATAATGCTTTTTGATTCCTATGAATAGGGGCATCCACTTTTGGACTATTATTCAAGGTCAAATAAAGAAGTTAACATTTTAGATAAACTCAGCAGAAATGGAGATCATCTTTAGCAAATTCTCCCTTTATCTAAATGATAATGGTTCATAACTCATTTGTCTATTTTGTAATGCACTATTTTATCACTGTTTTGATTTGAATTTTTACTGCTGTCTGTTTCAAATTACTTACGTCAGAAGATAAAGGATTTGGTATGTAATTGATATATAATATAATCTTCGTTTATTTTTTCAGGATGAGGTTGCTCATACTTTAACAGAGAACCGAGTATTGCAAACAACTAAACATCCATTTTTAACTGTAAGCAAACATTCTGTAACACTTGCTTTATGGGGTTGTTTTGTGGGTTGAATTTATGATCTCTGTTTTGTATATCTTACTGAATCCCATCCTTTTTAACCCTTCTAGTGCAAGAACCAACTTCATGCTCATGCGAACAGGTTAGGTCCAGGCTAGACGCCAAGTAAATTGGGGACTGGCTCATGATCTAACCTATTTGCTACTCCGAATATCTTTCCTCAACAAAATTAAGCAGATATTTAAGATTTTGGAAAGCAGATGACACAAACTTTTTTTTAAAAAAAATTACCAAGCATTGTTAAGGTTTATACCTTATTTTACCCCAATCGCTGCAAAAGACTTGAAAACTACTGTCGCACTAGAAAAACGGCTATGTCTCCTTTGGTTTTGATTTAAAATAACAAAGCTGAAAGTATTTCTTTTTAACGTTTATTTGTAAACTTTATTAATCTCAAGTTTTGTTGCTATAACGTTCCTTGGGTATAAAGATTTAAAGTTGTTTTCTGAAGCAAATTCCTGTATTCATCAATTTTTTATGAATTTTTCTTGGATTAAATGATTTATTTAATTATCAAACATCTTCTTTAACCCATTACCAAACAATAACGACATTTAAACACTTTGTTGCAGACGGCTCTAGGAAACATTTTGAAGAAATTGCTTGTTATGAGCAATTTTTCCTTTTCCCACAATGTTTTCTGCCCCTTCAGAACATTATTTTTCATTTTCATCACAGTTTGAAACGTCGTCTGCAAACACTTTCAGTTTGGGACAGTTAATTTTTTTGCATGTGGTAAAGGGTTAATACAGCTGAATATGTCTAAAGAAAAGTCTTCTCAGGGCCTTATCTTTCATTAGTCTACATGGTTGATTCAACTCTTTATATCTAAATTAAATGTTCCATGCTCCAAATTAAAAAGTAATTTGCAGATCATTAATGTTCTTCAAAAATGCCTTTTATTGGAAGCATGTAATCTTGTTGGTGGGGGTGATGAAAAAAAATCTTGTTTTTCGCACAATAATTTTGAAAACCTTTCTGCAGAAGATCTATAAAATCCTGTGATAGTTGAATAAGGTATTAATTTTGTTTCTTTTCCTTTCAGCAATTGAAGTATTCATTTCAAACCCCTGACCGACTGTGTTTTGTGATGGAATATGTGAATGGTGGAGAGCTGTTTTTTCACTTGTCCCGTGAGCGAGTATTTTCAGAAGAGAGAACAAAGTTTTACGGAGCAGAAATCATCTCTGCGCTTGGTTACCTCCATGAAAATAATATTGTTTATAGAGATTTAAAGGTAAGTGTTAGAGAAATATTGTTTTAGAGACTTAAAAGTAAGTGTTACAAAAATATTGTTTTAGAGACTCAAAAGGTAGTGTTAAATATTGTTTATAGAGATTCAAAAGTAAGCGTTATAGAAAAATTGTTTATACAGATTTATAAGTAAGTGTTAAAGAAAAGTTGTATATATAGATTTAAAAGAAAGTGTTATATAGACATTTTGAATTACCCAAGATGGAAAAAAATGAGTATTCAAATATTCTGAATATTCTTTACCAAACTATAGATATTTGTTATTTCAACTAAAATTCACTAAAAGAAAACTTCATTTGTTCATATTATTAGTTAAAAACACTGTACAGAATGATGAATTTCTCATAAAGTGAGGTATTATTTTGTGAGCGGTCCATCTGTTTTTAATATTCTAGAAATAGGTTTTTGTGCCGTCTGTTTTCCAAAACCAAAACGCATATTTACTTGGCGGCTAGCCTGGATCTAACCTATTTGCATAAGCATGAAGTCCGGTCCAGTACTATAAGGGTTAAAGGGTATCAAGGAGTTGAAATGAAAGTCGATAACACATTTGCACACATTATTTTGGTTAAGCGTGAGATGCTAAAATTTGAGAGAGAAAAAAAGCAAAAGAAAGCATAAAAACCACCAATCTTAAATCCATTATCTTTTAAAGAAAATTATTAACTCTTGATTTTTATCTTTATTCATTTCCTCTAATATTTGTTTGCAGTTAGAAAATTTGTTACTAGACAAAGATGGCCATATAAAGATTGCAGATTTTGGACTGTGCAAAGAAGAAATGTTTTACGGAGCCAGTACAAAAACGTTCTGTGGAACACCGGAATATCTAGCCCCAGAGGTAATAATTAGAAAAGCACTTACAACCATATATGATAATGTGATGTGTCAGTACAAAAACGTTCTGTGGAACACCGGAATATCTAACACCAGAGGTAATAATTAGAAAAGCACTTACAACCATATATGATAATGTGACGTGTCAGTACAAAAACGTTCTGTGGAACACCGGAATATCTAGCACCAGAGGTAATAATTAGAAAAGCACTTACAACCATATATGATAATGTGACGTGTCAGTACAAAAACGTTCTGTGGAACACGGGAATATCTAGCACCAGAGGTAATAATTAGAAAAGCACTTACAACCATATATGATAATGTGACGTGTCAGTACAAAAACGCTCTGTGGAACACGGGAATATCTAGCACCAGAGGTAATAATTAGAAAAGCACTTATAACCATATATGATAATGTGACTTGTCCAAATTCCAAGGGTAAGCAGTTGTTGATTATATCTGATACCATGTTTGTTCATTTTGCTCTATATTTAATTATGATATATATTAAAAGTTCAAATGAAAATTACTTTCAGTGTCGCACTTATATAATTCAGTTAACCAGTGTTCTCAATAAGAACAGATTGCAGGCCAAAATGACCGCTTCAAATCATGTTTTGGCAAATTCAAATTTGCGGAGATGTTAAGAATCCCTCATCAACCCACCCCCTTTAAGTAGCCTGTTCAGATATTGTTTTGGCCGGATCTTATTGAGAACACTGGTAAACATGTGTTGTTTTTGCTATTTTAGTTGTCGTCAGGCCTGAATGAGAGGGTTTTTTTTTTCATTTCGTTTCAAGTGGTCTGTGTATATGTACATGTATTTAGAACACATGTTTTGTTTTCTGAAGGCCGAATTGTAAAAAAAGGTCTTTGTATGTTGTGCATGTTTTAATATATAAATAAAGGTATTATTATTTTTGTTGTTATCATTATCATTATTATCATGATTATTATTATTATTGTTATTATTTTAAGATATATCATTTTAAAATTAATTAGAAACCATTCTAGAGAATATTTGCCTCCTTTCACTCCGCAATTATCATAATTATATACCCAATTTGATTTGCCAAGTGTAAAAAAAAACCTTAGATTAGCAAAATGTTACTGATGGCATTTAAATAGTTATTGCACTTAATTCAATTAATTTACTGGCTTAATTGCCTGTTTTGTTTAATTTCACCTGCAGCACTTTCATTTTTAGAAACAACAATAATTATTATCGAAATAGGCCATGTTAATCTTTTTTTTTTATTTGTACAAATCATCTTTGTTTTTAAACATCTCTGGTGCATTCAATAATGACTAAACTTTATGTCCATATAGTTAAAAAATTAAATTACAGCTTTAAGATCGGATGATGTCATCATCTATCATTCCCCTGGTTGAAGTAACCAGGGGAATGATAGATGATGACATCATCCGATCTTAAAGCTGTAATTCAGTGACCCTTTACCAAACGCCAAATTTTAGACTTTCCAAAATTGTAAGAGTTTGCAGACGACATTTCAAAATGTGATGAAATTAAAAAATAATCCTCTCGTAGAGCAGAAAACATTGTGGGAAGAGGATAAATTGCTTGGTAAGAGCAATTCCTCCTTTTCCCACAATGTTTTCCAGAGTCATCTGAAACAAACTGGGCAAATGTCGTTATGGTTTTGTAATGGATTAATTGATTTCTAAGCCCTCAAGTATGAATCATATTCAGCTTGAATATGTCTGCCTGGTTGTCATTCTTTTTTGTATCACAAAGTAAAGGGTTAGAATTCTTATTCAAAATGTGGGACAATTAGAAATAAACCGTTTTGTATTATTGTGGCAAAAAGTCTCTGATATGCTTGCTTATCTTGACACCACCAGAGGTACAGGTAAAAGTAATTATTACCTTAATATGTACTATTTTATTTCTAATTAGAACCCAATATTGGAGGTACTCATACAAAAGTCTCAATAAGATGTCTCTTATGAGTACACATTTATCAGAATTAATAGAAAAGGTTTGAAGTAATTGATTGACAACACTTAAAAGTGCTCTTAATTGGACCATTGTTCACTAAGTGAAATTCTGTTTTATTGTTTAATTTCCATTTCTAGGTATTAGAGGACAATGATTATGGGCGTGCTGTAGACTGGTGGGGTACGGGGGTTGTTATGTACGAAATGATGTGTGGGCGACTCCCCTTCTATAACAGGGATCATGATGTCCTCTTTGAACTCATCCTACTTCAACAAGTGAAATTTCCCAGAACCTTGTCAGAAGATGCGAAAAGTTTGCTGGGTGGAATGCTTATAAAGAATCCTAAAGAGCGGTAAGTTTTCATTGAATTATGTTAAATGTTGTAAGGAGCTGGGAGCATCTGTGGCCTAGTGGTTAAACTACAAAACTTGAAATCACATGGCCCTTTTCTGCCTGGTTTCAAATCCTGTGAGGGCATTTGGATTTTCATGAGAGGTTGTTTCCTGACTGACTAACTGATTGCTGAACTTCTACCGAGTTTGACTAGCCCTTTTCTGCAGTTGGGTATGGGATCTTCTTCCATCATTAAGAGTCTGGCATCTCAACATAACTGAAATAATGTTGATGCGATGGAATAAACCCATATAGATATAAAAAATATATATACTGCAAGCAGCCTGTTTTTCAGCTGTAAGATTTTTATCAGTTTTAAGCAGGTGTTTAAGGTTTCGAAAAAGCAGATACCAAAATCTTTTTTTTTAGAAAATTAGCATTCTACAGGTAGGTGGGTGGTAACAAGGTTAAATAATGTTTTGTGAAGTCTAAAATTGATGAGAATAGTTTACCACAGCGATAAATTTGTATTTGTAGCATCATAGTTCATGTGTATCAAATGACTTTTTCAAATACAGTATGTGCCCTGTTTAGGTTTCTTCCAATCAGGCTTATGTATTTTTTTATTAAATTCAAATGTGAAAAAGTCAAATTGTTGGCTGAACAATTTGTGATAGTAGGAATTTGAAAGATCTATTATAGATAAAGCAGGCTTTATATGTCATGATCATATAGTGTTCAGCTATGCTTTTACATATAGTTTTATTACATATAACTCAATTAACTCAGTTTAACAGTTTGGGTGAAATTCTGGCTTTAACCCTTTACCAAACATCAAATTTTTGACTGTCCCAAGTTGGAAGAGTTTGCAGACAACAATTCAAAATGTAATGAAATTGTAAAATAATCTTCTGATAGGGCAGAAAATATTGTAGGAAAAGGAGGAATTGCTGGTTAAGAGCAATTCCTCCTTTTCAACAATGTTTTCCAGGGTAGTCTGCAGCAAACTGGTCAAATGTCGTTATTGTTTGGTAATGGGATAAAGATTGTTCATTTGAACAGTAAATGCCAATTTATTCTATCCTCAGTTTGGGGGGCAGTGAGGCCGATGTAAAGGAGATAGTATCCCATCCTTTCTTCAAGGACATCAACTGGCAGGAGCTGGCAGAGAAAAAAGTAAGTGTGTTTTGTGGGACAACCCAATACCAAAACTGAATGATAGAATGGGTCAATTATTGAAAGCAAAATCAAATGACAAAACATAGAAAATACGACATTTCATAACCTTTACCAGAATACTTACTTGAAAAAATAAACTTGTCAAAGGAAGTTTCTTTTGTCACAATGGTTGGTTTTGAATTGCTTCTGCTTTATGTGTGTTAAATGTTTATGGTGTAGTTGGTTGAATGTCTGTGTGAATTTATACCTTAACTATTATCCATTTTCATTTGCATATAATTTGAGGCGTATTTAGGTGAACAACTTTAGATACCTATGAACCAATGCAAAATGCCAAGACATGTAAAACAGCTTCAACTAGAGAAGAATCAGCTTATCGATGCACAAATCTTTCTTTTGTCCCAATGATTTCAAATGTCATTCCAAAAAATATGTTAGAAAATGTCTTATATTTTAAAAATGGTTAAATTTTGCTACATTTAAATCTAACTTGCTGCTTCTTTTATTCCTTTTTATGCAAATAAGAAACATTTAAACTTTTTCTGACAAGGATTATGATCTAGTAAAGAAAGCAAACAAAAGTATTCCCACAATGTTCAGCCTGCCTCTTTTTAGTCACAGTGGATCTCTTTACCACAAAATCCCTGTTGCTGTTCATATATTACACTGGAATCC
Organism: Cerastoderma edule; assembly: GCA_947846245.1. Classification (NCBI taxonomy): domain Eukaryota; kingdom Metazoa; phylum Mollusca; class Bivalvia; order Cardiida; family Cardiidae; genus Cerastoderma; species Cerastoderma edule. The sequence continues at coordinate 36,924,864 of OX401404.1, forward strand.
TCCTGGTACTCTTGTACAATTTCAAATAAGGGAATGGTGTAATATGAATTGATGAAAGTACTTGATACTAAGCAAGAAACCAGAATCAAGGATGATAATTATGAGTTGTGAAAACTGTTGTCACAATCAATGTAAAATAGACAGGTTTTATTCCCTCTCTCTTAACTTCTATTGCTCAGCATCAATCATCATTCAATCTATAAATATGTGTCTGTGAATAAGTTTGATTGCCTACATGGGCCTGTCAAATTTTTATCAAGGTACGGGTTCATGATACATTGTATGTCCAAATTACAACCAATGACATTTGAAAGGTTTGATGCAAGACTTTAGTAAGTGCTTTACATTTATGAAGTACCATGGTCTTGCACTGAATAGATTCTAATGCATGCTTAAATTATTAAGCCTATAGAAAATTACTATTTCTTTATGTAATAGTTTCAATAGAAACATTGTTAGAAAAGGATACATTTTTAGTCCTGACCACTCCCTCCTTACCATAATCACATTGCTATTTCTAGTATTTGCCAAGTGGAATGTCAAAAATCTCATGTTTTAAGTAATTGATCAATTGCTTCTCAAATATATAGGTCTCTGTTTATTTCAATCATTTATTGAGAATGTGCATCTGAAGTGACCCAAGCAGTGGGAACTTGTGTAATTGTGAAGCTCATTATCTCTTTCATTGATCAAATGATTTATATATGATTGCCATGTGCACTTAGTGAACTATCTATCTATTCAGCATTTTGAATCAATTAACAGTTGGAATTTGTAATCAAGGTTTAATTATGGCCTGTGATATATCATTTAGAACCTATATTAGTGAGAATAGGAAAATGGGATTGCTTTAGCATCTATATATTGAATATGGCATGTTTGACCTTTTGGTTAATGTGTATAGAATGGTATAACTAACTACATAAACCTATTAACCCTTATAGTGCTGGAACCAACTTCATGCTTATGCAAAAGGGTTAGATCCAGGCCAGCCGCCAAAATAAATTTGCGGCTTGCCTGTGATCTCACCTGATTGCTACTCTGAGTGTATTTACTCAACAAAATTCAGCAGATATTTATAGTTTTGGAAAGAAGACATGACACAAAAATCTATTTTTAGAAAATTATGCAGCATTCTAAGGGTTAACGTTTTCACAATGGAATGTGATCTGCAAATGAATAACCATTTCCTTCATACAGGATCATTCTTATTGGTTAAAATCAAAAGCAAAAGTAAATAAAAATTCAAGGGTTCTGCGCAATACTATAGTAAGTGCTCCATGTTTATGAAGCACTTACTATAGTCTTGCACTGAACCCTCAAATTGTGAGTTATCAATGTAACACATTTATAATGTATGGGAAATACCTTTGTAACTTAAAGTACATTATCGCTCATTAGAATAATGTATCATTTTGTCACAATCGGAGGGTTCAATGCAAGACTGTAGCAAGTTTAGTGAAGGAGTTTCTGGGGCCTCCATGTTATAGTGGCTAGAGAACAGAGCTTTAAATCACATGGCCTCTCTCTGAGTGGGTTCAAATCTCGGTGACAGCTTTTGGACTTTCATGAGAGGCAGTGTCTCGACTGACTTACAGAGTGCTGATAGTTCTACCCGACCTGATGAGGTCTTAAAGACAGTTGAGTATAATATATCTTCTGACAGGGCTGAAAACCTTGTGGGAAAAGGAAAAATTGCCCGTTACAAACAATTTCTCCTTTTCCCACAATGTTTTCCAGAGTCTTCTGCAACAAAGTGGTTAAATGTTGTTATTGTTTGGTAATGGGTTATAAGAATGTGTTTACAGACAGTTAGATTTCAGATACAATGAGAATCACTCAAATCCATTTTGACAATTGAGAAGACTTATACAGATCAACAGCTACTGACTGTTTATTTAATAATTTGTTTAATTTTCTTGTTCACTGCAAATTACTAGGACAACGAAAATGCTTAAGATGGATTTGTGCATAATCATTCTTTTATATACAAATAAAAGGAGCTATTGAAAGCATAGTTAATTCAAGAAGTGTAATTAACATATTTCAGGACAAGAAGAAGATTGATACAAAATCTGTTTATCAATAAGCAAGCATTCATCACTATAGCAACAACTGATTGTATTTAGAAATAGATGTAGAATTTATTTTTGTAAAACAGGATCAAATTTCCTGTTGTTAAAGCTTCATGTGATGGCTAATGGCGGAGATTGATAAAGAAGAAACTTTGACATAAACAACCATAACCCATTACAGGGCTCACACTGTCGGTCGCCAAATGCGCCAAATGCGAATATTTTTTCATTCTGGCGAAAGATTTCCCAATTTGGCGAATTTGGTTGGCGCATGTTTTTTTCATTCAACTTTACCTCATTTCAACCTGTCCGGATATTACAAACAGTTATGTCTTTTGACACAACTAACAGTATCTCCGAAAAAACCAAATTAATCCGCTAATTGTTATCCCCGTGTCAAACAATGCCTGAGGCGTGTATTAATCGGGCCATCATTATGTGTCAACAACTCGGCACGCTTGATTGGTAACCTCGATGCGGCTGTTCCACGAAAACCGATAATATTTACCTCTTTCCGTCCAGTGTGTTATGATGCATGAATGCGAGAATTAAAATAGAGTTAATTTGTAAAGTATTTCAATTTTGACAGTTTGCTTCCTTCGATGATGCATCGGTACTATTCATATTGCGATACTCTTGTCTATTTTTAATCATTCGAATCATCAGACCGGTGGGGGGGGATTTTGGCGGGTTTTTTCTTTTCTTTAACATGTTTTTATTAGTATTACATAATATATTTATGCCAATACAACACATATGTGTACATATAACATGAAAAGTGTTTAAAATCAAGAAATTTTAACTGGAGCCATTTGCTCAGAATTTGGCTCCTACTTCTTAAATTTGGCTCCTTTTTTTGTCATTTGGCGATTGCGCTGGCGCAGACTTTTTTCCAGCCAGGGTGAGCCCTGCATTAACACACAATAACGACATTTGACCAGTTTGTTGCAGACTACTCTGGAGAACATTGTGGGAATAGGAGAAATTGCTCTTAATAAGCAATTTCTCCTTTTCTCACAATGTTTTCTATCCTTCAAGGAGATTATTTTTTAATTCCATCACATTTTGAAATGTCATCTGCAAACTCTTTCAAATCGGAACAAATTTGACGTTTGGTAAAGGGTTAAAGAAATAAGACTTTCTGCAATGTGTCTGGGAAGTTGCAGGTTCAATTGATGAGTCTCCGGTTCAATGCAAGACTAAAGAAAGTGTCTCACAAATGTGAAGCGCAAACTAGTCTTGCATTGACCCTTGGATATGTGGTCATCCCTATGATTTAAAAAGCATATTTTTTTAGGAAGAAAGGAATTATAAGGCTTTGATGTTAGAGTATTTGGTGTGTAGCATCATAATCTATTGATCCTTTACATATATTGTTCAGATATTCCTTCCAAGAATCTAAATTGAGTCTATCCCGAGGGTAGCCAGATATATGTAGACTTACATGAGGGTAACCATAGATAATTATCTTGTCTGTAATTATATGGAGACCATCATCTGAATGTCCTCTGTAAAAAAAAATGCTAAATAAGGCCCAGAGGTCAAAATATACATGAGACGTCATAAGTTGAATCTGAGCTCAGTTCAGGGGTGACGAAATGTGTTTTTAATTTTCTTATCAATGATGTCAAACATTTTTACCGCACTTGTCCGTAGACAGTAGACAATGCATAAGAAGAAAATTAATATTTCGTTGGTTATGTTTGGTAGAAAATGTTATGATGAAAGAGAAATTGATTGATATGAGCTTTTGACTTGAGTTGCCCGTTTTAAGGTATGTAGAGTTGCATAAGAAAGGGTTGGTTAGTCTGCAAGACCAAAGACAGATCCAAGGGACTCAGCCCTTTTGAACACTTGTTATATAGAGTGCTCAACTAGTTGAATCAAAGATCAAGATGAAGGAAATCTGTTTTGTACAGTTTTCTGTTGTACTTCAACATTTGAAAGTTTAGGTTTTATGAAAATAAGTATGGATATTTCAGACAAAATATGGCATTCTAACAGTATCACTGGAATCACTGGAATCTAAAAATCAATGTCTTAATTGTAAAAACTGTGTCAAACAATGACAGAGTCGTTTATCAAAAATCAGCGCACTTGAATGTTATATATAAAACATGTCCCACTTTTCATCAAAGCCAAACATGTTTAACAAAGTTTGGTCCAATGAGTTATGATAAATTGTAAGAATTGAAGTAGTGTTTATTTACAAAGTATACTAATAGTATAGTAATAGTATTGCATGTTTGCTTCCTTGCCGATGCAGCAGGCTCATTGAATATCATAACAACTATTTTGGTCACCATGCAATGCATATGAAATATAGGCACACATTATTCTTACATTGAATGGAAGGTCTTACAAAAAACAGGCAGACGTCAAATCCTGTGTACCTTCTATATTAATCTGACATTTCTGAAGTATTTAATGATAGTGACTGAAATGAAACGAAGAACTCGGAAACAAAATGAGCCTGTAACTTGATTTTGAATGTTATCTGATATAAAGGGTTCATTTTAGTATTTGTCATATAAAGCTACTGTAATGTATAATGCATGGAAGAAAGAAAGATGATTTTGTTTAGAGTTTTCTATGGCGGGTAAAGAGTTTTCTATGGCCGGTAATTTGGGGTAACACAATTTGGAAGAGGTATGAAGGGGCCTGTGGCCTAGTAGTTAGATTGCAGAACTTTTAATTACAGGTCCCTTCTCGCATAGGTAATATTTCTGGTGATGGCATTTGAATATTCATGAGAAGTTGTCTCCTAATTGACTTACGATATGCAGATGGTTCTACCCTGCTTGACCATTCCTCATTGGCAGTCGAGTGTGGGGTTCTCCTCCATCATTAGAAGTGGGGCTTAGCAATATAACTGAAATAATGTTGACACAATGTTAACCCTCATAGTGCTGGAACTGACTTCATGCTTATGCAAACAGGTTGGGTCCAGGCCAGCCGCCAAATAAATTAGCGATTGGCCTGTGATCTAACCTGTATGCTACTCTCAGTATCTTTTTTTCATCGAAATTAAGCAGATATTTAAGGTTTTGGGAAGCAGAAGACCAAAGTCCTATTTTAGAAAATACCCAGCATTCTAAGGTTTAGACCTATATAGATACATATATATGGGAAGGGCTGTCTGAGGATTTTGTTTGCTGTTTATCAGAGGGATTGTGATTTGGAGACACCAGATATACCATTATAACATTGGGCATGAAATGATCACATACTATTATTATAATCTATATACATGTACATGCATGTGGTGTATGTTAGGATAGAATCTTTCAGATCATAAAGAAGAAAGAGATTTTACATTGCTAGTCTTGTTATAAAGTCTTGAACTGACTAACATGATAAATCTATGATAATGCACAAAGCAGGATTTGTTTAACATTTGTAAGAGATAATGTCTAATAGACCCTAATACGGCCACTTATCTAGAGCCTTAGATAGGGGCAATACTGTAAGGAACAATGTATTTTGAGTCAATCTACTGAAAACATGGAATGATGCTGTCATGTTTATGTCATGTAGTAAATGATATAGAAGAACGATGATTAGTGTTAGATACTGGGTGAATGTGATTTCTGTATGAATAGTGCTTTGGGGAAAATACATCTGTCATCCACATGACTGTCCAAGTTTAATCGCTCAATAACATGTTATTGGTATTCACTTGTAATTGAGCTTGAAACCTTGTTTGGCAAATATGTTGTTGCTGACTTGTTATGAAGTCATTTGAGTTATTTTCTTCACAACCAAAACGAGTTGTGGTAATGTGGGAAAGAAGTCAATGTTTTGGACAGAATATTGTGCAAAACTTATGAGGAAACACATGTACTAGATAAACAGATGAACTGTTTGACACTTTATAGCTGACTAATTGTCGAAACAATGTAAAACTCAGATCTAGTCAACCAATATCATGTCTTGCAGTGACAGAAATATCCCTTTAGCTTTGGATTTTGTAGGTCTTCTGAAGATTACATTGGAAACATTACAGATAAAAGGAGACATTTGCTAGCTTTCAACTAGTATATCAGAGGTTCAACTTAAGACTACAGTAAATTCTTCATAAACATGAATGACTTGCTATAGTCTTGCACTTAACCCTCAATGTGTACCCTTTTATCATTTGACATAAGCAGCAATCTCTCATGAGATTTGGAATGATGTCTCGTTAATTGAAACAAATTTGTCTTGGCAAAATTTGCAGATTTCCAATCTTTTAAGAATAAGGAGGGAACACTTGATGACTAATTTAACTATCCAAACAAATCTATTATGGGAACACAATACTCAGGTCTTTCTTACACTTTCTACAAAATGCCCCACTGTTACAATATGGTCTTTATATTTCAGTCGGCATGTTTCTAAGACATGGCCTCTTACTTGTTTTCTTGTGTTTCACCATGCAAAATCCACTTTTTTTATAATTAGAGATACATACAGGATGAAAATTTCATTCCGTCAGTCACTCCTGTATTGATTTGGATAATTATCACACCTTAACAATTAATCACCGTAGATTTACTGATGGGGAGCAGGCAATTCTGTCTAAATGACTTAAACCTTCCCAAACAACAAATTCAACTGTCCCAAATTGAAAGAGTTTGCAGACGACATTTCAAAATGTGATGAAATTGAACAATATTCTTCAGAAAGAGCAAAAAACCTTGCGGGAAAAGGAAAAATTGCTTGTCACAAGCAATTTCTCCTTTTCCAACAATGTTTCCTAAAGTCGTCAAATGTTAGTATTGTTTTGGAAAGGGTTAAACCTCATGTGTTTCGCTGGGTGAACATGTTTTGCAGTACTGAAAATGAATTTCCAAAAGTTGTTATGGTGTATTGATACTGATGTTTTCAAATAAGGCAGCTTTCAAAAATATGACAATGAGTAATGCCTTCGAATGATTTTCTATGGGGGTTTTAATGAAGCTCAGATATTGATAATAGGTTAAAGTGAGTTTCTATGAAGTTATCGATAAGGCAATATAGATAAATAATCAATCCAATCCTTCTTATTGGATTTTTTGACCAGTTGAAACTGAAAGCAACAGCAGACTACATTTCAAGGGTTCAGTGCAATACTAAAGTAAGGGCTTCATGTTTATGAAGCAGGGTTCAATGCAATACTATAGTAAGTGCTTTATATATGAATAAAAAGTTGATTTGTATATATATAATAAGGAAAGATTTGGCATGAATATATGAAGGAAAATTTGACAACCACTAATCTAAGTGGACAACCACTAATCTAAGTGGTAGGATTAATCACAAGAATAAATGCATATCAAGGGTTTAATACACCACTCAATTAATTCTATGAAAGCTGTGTGATACAATTTTATCAAGCCCTTTATATAAAGTCAATAACTTTGAATCATTATCCAGTTCCAATGTGGCTCAGTGGTTAAGTTAGAACTTGGGGGTTTGAGCCCCAACAACACCAGGGTACCGTTTTACTAAACGATTTACGGAAAATATTTGCGCAAGTTAAAAATGATAAACACAGATAGTATCTTCAATAAATGTACAATATTGCAATGTGACACGTCATTGGAAGCGTCTCGGAGAGACGATTCCAATGATGTGTTACTTTGCAATATTGCTTCATCCAATATTGAAATAAGAGGAATTGTTGTTTTAGACTTACGCAAATCTTAACTGTAAACTGTTTAGTAAAACGGTAGCCTGGTTTTTTGGGAGTGGCATTTGGAAAGTCACTTCAGTGTGCTAGCCTGGTACTGGTGGATCCAGGGAAGCAGTTACATAACTGAGAATTCTTTTTAGACACCAATTTCAAACACCAAACAGACAAACAAATGAATCCTTATCCCAGTTGTTCATGATAGAATTTTTTTTTTTTATGTTTCCGATGTTGATCTTATGTAAATATGTTATTAGTTGTATGTATTCGAGAAAGGCACAATAGTTCTTCATTAGGTACATTTTAGTAATGTCTGTCAATATGGTTACAGTATACCTGCCTGTAGTGATTTTGACCTCCTTATTTGGAGATATAAAATGGTCTAATAGCTTGAATATGAATGTTTCATTTTAAAATTGTTTTCATCATACTAACATTGCCATTTCTTTCTTCGAGGTAGTTTCCCAGGTGATTCTAAAAATGCCAATGGTTGATCCAGACCTTATGGCCAGTTAGGCTTGGAATCATCTTCTATCACCTTAAACTCTTTACCACCTGCAGCGCACATTTTTTTTAACTTGAAGTAGATGACTTTTGAAAGGCTTTGTAAACATGTGGAAAAACCTTTCAGTTCTGCTGTTGTAATATGTGAATAGATTTAAAAAGCATTTTGCTTTGTCACGCTTTGTCTGGCTTGTCACAAGTAATTTCTCCTTTTACCACAATGCTTTTTGAAAGTCGTCTGCTGCAAGACACAAAAATGTGGCGTTAGGTGATAATGTGTTAACCTTAGAATCACAGTATAACTGAAATACCATTGATGCTAGGAAGTTTCCCATTATAACCAATTATTAACATTGTGAAAGTGTGAGTGGGCATTCAATATAGTTTATCATGAAAGTGCTTCAGAGAAATAATCGATGACAAAGAAGCAGGAAGTATAAAGAGGGCCTAACATTAATGATGTTTGATACTGACATCATATAAGAGTATTGTAACAAAATTGCTATTTTAGGAGATATTCATGTGTCAAACTCTGGGTTCACCTTGGGCTACTATGGGGGGTTCTCTGTCCTTGTAACACCCAACATAGGGGATTTTACAGCTTATATGCATAACTATGTTACTTTATCTACAAGTCTAAACTACACCAGCAGAAGGTTCCAAAGAAACTACTCATGAAATATATAGTGATCCTGCATGGCCCAGTGGTTAAAGTTGGGGGTCCGGGGTTTGAGCCCCCACCAACACCTCTGGTTTCTTGGATGTGACCTTTGTCAAGTCACTTAAGAACACTAGCCTGGTCCTGGTTGATCTAGGAAAGCAATTACATAACTGAAACAAACGAAAAACCCATGAAATCAGAAATTACTCATAATAACCATCTGTCAAATTGACACAATGGTTTATACCAAAAAACACAAAGGAACCATTTTTGTCATACTAGGCTATTGTTGTCTGCAATATCATGCAATTTGGTCAAGTTGTGCAATTGAAATGGTGGGTAAAAGATTAAAAACTTGAAATATAGTAACATAGTACTGGTTGATAAACCAGGGAGCAGTGATGAACTATCTTTGGCTTTTGTACTGGTGAAATTTTTGTTTTTTACATCATTCTACAAACTCTTAAATCTTTTTCAATCAGAGACAACTCAAGACTTTTAAGTAATTTGCATTTAGAATGTCTTGTTGTCCCGGATTTTTGAAACACTAGTGACCATAAGACTATATTGAATGCCCCTCGACCAGCATGTAGCTAACTGTCTCTCACATAAACTAGTGTTTCTCATACCTCTCTAATTCCTGTCCCTAGATACCTCCTCCGTTCAAGCCCCTGGTGACCTCAGAGACGGACACACGGTATTTTGATGAAACTTTTACACAAGAACCCGTCGCTCTCACTCCACCGTCAAGCGCAGGACAGCCATTAGAACGTATTGATGAAGAAACCATGGATACCGGTGGAATGCCCTACTTCGAGAAATTCTCTTATCATGGGAGTAAAGCCAGTTTAGCCTCGAGTGTGATGAGTTTTGAAACAACTTTTTCGATGACCTCAATGGATTCCTGAAGGATTCTGTGCCAATCATTGACAACAATTTACTAATTCTGACCATTAATTGTTCATAGAATTGTGATAATGTTTTAACCCAATCCCTAATATTGATTATGTAACTTGTCAATATTCAAGATACCAGTATGAAGATTTATTGGAACCGCCCTGGCACTGTATGTCATGCTGTTTATTGCAATCATAGCTACACATTTTATTAGCCTTTCTACACTGTTCAAATGTTTTCATTTGGAAAAGCAGTCTATACATTGGAAATAATTTGTGTAGCACTTATATGCAAAGGGCATGAATAAAAGTGATCACTGTGTTATTACTAAAATAATGTTGGAATCTGCTTAACAATTCTCTTTTCAATTGTTTTAAATTTTTGTGCATGGCTGTCTACTAAATGTACATTAAACATTTTGAAATGTGTCATTCTCAATTGGTCACCCATTTATTAAAACTGTGCTGAGGGGCATAATGTTTGGAAAACCCAGAAATCTTTGGCTGACTCAATGACTCAATGAATGATTCCAACCATTTATGTTTAGTAGACGGCACAAAGATAGTTTTTAAAACTAGAAGTTTAAGTGTTGTTCTTTTATGTTTTATTTTATGTCCCTCAAAGTACTCATTATAACAAAAGTGCATAAGTGAGAAATTGATTTGACTGAGGCATCGAACGATACTGCCTTTTGTCATTTTTAGAAGTAGTGTTCTTCAAATGCTTTTTACGAAGCTTGGTACAGAGTTCTGTTTAACCCATTATCAAACAATAAAGACATTTGACCAGTTGGTTGCTGACGACTCTTGAAAACATTGAGGGAAAAGGAGAAACTGCTCTTTATGATCTATTTCTCCTTTTCTTACAATGTTTTCTACCCTATCAGAATATTATTTTTCAATTTCATCACATTTTGAAATGTTGCCTGCAAACTCTTTCTATTTGGACAGTCAAAAGTTTGGCGTTTGGTAAAGGGTTAAGAGAGTGGGTTTACATAGGCAATGTCTTTTTGTGTGGTAATAGATTGTGTTGAGCTAGATGTAAAAGTCAAGAGTAGTTTACTGTTCACTTTAAAGATATCTATCATTTACAAAGGTCAGGATCAAATGATTTTTTACAGAGGCTAAGATATTAGGGAATGATTAATCAATTATGGAATATGGCCCCTTAATATCAAACATTTTTCAATGATTCTATACATAAAATGACTTTAATAGCTATGAAATATAAAGCAATTAACATACAAAGACCATAAGTGCACAACAAAGTACCCTGGTTACGGAAAATTCTTGTATATACACGGTTTGTGACCTTTTTATGATATTTGGCAGCACTTGTTTACATCATCAAAATTAGGCGGGGATGAAAAACCATCTACAGTTTAGTGCAGCCTGGTAATTCTGGAGATTCTAAGAAAAATTAGGTGAAAAAATAGAGAATTTGCCTGCTCTCTTCTTATCTTAAGGATTTCTTAAATTTCTACTGCAGATTTTCTCAGGATAGGTTTTATCAAATAATGTCTATATAACTTATAGAATTAAGATAAAAATCATTGCAATTCTGTTATCATTATGAAACAGAGAGCAGATATAATCAAATAAATGGCTGGGATGAAGAAAACCAAATCTACATCATATTTATGTGCTGTATTTACTTGCCTTAGGATGCTTTTGTTCATTGCTTATAAACTGTAAAATAGAATAATTACATGGTTAGGAAAGGAAACAAACTAATTGATGCCAGTTGTACCTTTTGTGACAATTCTGTGTTGATGAAACAAGGTTTAGAAATGGAAACACATTAATTTATTTGTCCCTTTTGTGACAATTCAGTGTTATGGATTAACAAGGTTATAGTTTTATGCTTTTATCTTTAATTTTCCTTTTTGTAATGAATTTTTTATTATTCATGTATGTATATTGATTTCATTTCTACTTGTCATGTGTGTTTACTCTTTCCCAAACAACAAATTTTTGGACTGTCCCAAATTGAAAGAGTTTGCAGACAACATTTCAAAATATGATGAAATTGGAAAATATTCTTCTGATAGGGCAGAAAACAGTATGGGAAAAGGAAAAATTGCTCGGTACGAGCAATTTCTCCTTTCCCCACAATGTTTTCTAAAGTTGTCTGCAACAAAGTGGTCAAATGTCGTCATTGTTCGGGAAAGGGTTAAGCCTTTTAATAGACACTCCTAAATCCTTTCAATCTGGATGCCTACATTCTGGTAGTGTGTCATTTTAAGCAAATGAGATGGCAGTCATTTGTGTTCATTCTCCTGTCCCACTTTTTAAGCTGGTCTTGATAAGTGTTATTTGTAGGGATGTTGATTTCTTACTGAGATCAATAGTCCATTAGTGTCAGGTGGTTTGGGGGGGGGGATAAAACTGAGCACTGTCTTACAAACAATGTCCGCAACAAAGCATAGCGAGAAAAATCTACTTTGGATTTCCCTGTGGGGATTTGATCCCAGTCCACTGGGGCAAAAGTCCAATACCATAACCTCTAAACTTAAGGTGAGAGGCAATTATGTAACAACTGTCATATCAAAGCAAACAAAGCAAACATTTTTCAGCTAAGCATGGAAATGTCCCTTGCTTATGCTCTGAAGTTGATACTTGATAGATTTAGTCTGGCTTGTCTCAAAGACAGTGTCTCAAAGATATGATTCGGAACATACATTTAACCAGTACCCCATACGTAATTATTATCATTTATCTTGTTTAAAGCAGTTGACCTAGCCTAGTACTGGTGGATCCAGGAAAGCCGTTACATAGCTGAAAAACTGTTGATAAAACGTTAAACACTTAAAATACATATGATTGATGTAATAATTTCATGTATTGATATGACACCAACAAAAACATTCTTTTAGAGAAATTCTATACTATTGAATAGGAAAAAAAACTTAACATTACGTATAAATCCATGCATTTGATTTAGGGTTTCCCAATCAATGGTTCCGATTCAACACTAAATGTAGTCGCAATTTTTAATTTTTTGGTTTTGCCTGTTGCAAGTGTGTTCAAACATTTATATATTGAGTAACAGGTTGATGATGCTAAAGGAAACATCAATTTCCTTTTTTTCCTATTTATACATTAATGTTGAAATGAGTACCATGTTTATATGTATTATAAGGGGTTAATCTTTTTACTAAGTAAGCACCCATTGTATGGAACATGCAATAACTCCGTAAAGGATCATGAAACGATACGAGTTCAAAATAATAACTGGAGAAATATATGGATTTCTTTTATTGTGTTCATAAAAGTCATGACAACTAATTCATGAATGCCATGTGACCCTATTTTATAAACTTGTTAATTAGAAATTAATTTTTCGCTTGAAATATAGTTGTCTCCAAAACAATTGTGGTTCTCAACAACCGGTTCGTTTGCAAACATTTTCCAGCAGATTCCAATTCCCTAACTCAGAAAGTCCCAAAAAAGAATTCTGATTGGTCTGTTAAGACTGCTTATTATGTGACCGGGTCTAAGGTGAAGAAACAGACAACCAAAACAAAACAAACAAGTTACCGTAGATGCTCATCCCGCCAGATAAATTACTGAACTCATATTTTCTTTGTTTACAAATTTTTTGTGTCTAGATCTAACTACGCCATCATAATAAGGGTACATCACGAAGGTATGTCGGAGATAACAAAAAAATTACAGAATTATTGCCCTTAATCATTTATGCAAATTATTAAACCGCCTGATCTTGGTTATTTCTCAATGACTTTCACATTAGCTTTGCGCTTAACAGTTTCTTTTTTTGTCATAATCAAGAGATTTGACCAAAAGTTTACCAAATGATATAGATCTAGTTTTATATGGCATTCATTTTCTTTCATGGGCCTTAAATCTTCCAATTAATAAAAGAGACAAAATGTGTGATTTTTGTTTTTCTTTTTTTTTACAACTCTTCTAGAATGAATATCTCAGTGATCAAAATTTGAAAACATCTATTGATCTTCAAACACTTTCAATTTGGATCTGGAATAAAATCCATTTACAATGATGTGTTTAATTGGACCAATCAAATTCTGTTAAAACATTATCAATTTGATTGAGTATGTTAGGTATAAATGCAACACAATACCAGTATTTGTTGTTGATTATGACTCTGTAAATAAACTTGTATGACTAAATGATAAGTTGTTCCATTTTGTTACTTATTACCTCCTTTTTTTCGCATTAAATTTGTAGCATCAATACATATAATTACGCGCGTACCAAACGCCACATTTTTTACTGTCCCAAATTGAAAGAGATTGCAGATGACATTTCAAAATGTGATGAAATTAAAAAATGATCTTCTGATAGGGCAGAAAACATTGTGGGAAAAGGAAAAATTTGCTTGTTAGGAGCAATATCGTGTGCAACAAACTAGTCAAATGTTGTTAATGTTTGGTAATGGGTTAAACACCTTTTTAGACAGCATCTGCTGCAAAAGTGCTCTATTCCATATTTTCATACCACATTTTGACCCACTTGTAGCAGAAGACTGAAAAGAAATCACTGTGACAAAAAAATTGTATTTCTCCAAATAAGCAGGTTATTGTTTTCCTACCCAAACTCATATAATATTATATTCTACTCATTCTTTGTAAGGTTGCATGTGATAACTTTTAATTTGGATCAGTCGCAAAATCCCATATGTAGGAATATTATGTTTAAGCTATTTGTATGAGGGAAGGACTTCAACCTTTATAGTGCTGGAACCGGCATCATGCTAATGTTAACAGGTTAGATCAAGGCCAGCCAAAAAGTAATTTGGCAGCTTGCCTGTGACTTAAACTGTTTTCTTCTCTGAGTGTCTTTCATCATCAAAATTAAGTAGATATTTAGAGATTGTCATTTTTCTTGAAAATGTTCCAATATAGCTGATTTATTATGAACAATAGCATCTGGGCAAGTCACGAGCTTCACATGAAGAGCCAAAGCTGTCAGCTTGCTATTTTGGTCCAAAAAGCACCTCTGGTAATTGGTTTCCTCAGGATCCACTGAGCACTGTCTGGTCTATAGTCTTCAGAAATCATGGGATAGATGCCCACATTGACCCGATGACCCCTGTTTATGATGAAATCTGTTAGCACTTTACCAAACGCCAAATTTACGACTGTCCCAAATTGATAGAGTTTGCAGGCGACATTTCAAAATGTGATGAAATTGAAAAATGATGTTCTGATATGGCAGAAAACATTGTTGGAAAAGGAGACATTGCTCGTTACGAGCAATTTCCACTTTTCACACCATGTTTTCCAAAGTCTCCTGCAACAAACTGGTCAAATGTGGTTAATGTTTTCTAATAGGCCAATCAATGGGCAATATTGACCTTGAATTCACTTATGGATTTGAGCATTGTTGGGCTTATAGTTATCAAAATATACCATGGGTGACATTCTGTTTGACATGTATATTATTTTCCAATTTTCTGATGATAGTGTGCTAAACTGTTGGACATAAAGCCTTACAGGAAATCCTTTGGATGTCATTAATTGTGTTTGACCTTTGACATGCATATTATTTGCCTAAAGTTCTACAGATTATCATGTGGACATCATAAGTACTTTTTGAGCTACAGATTTTTTATATTTCTTTTCATTCCTTGATGAGGCCGTAAGAATATAAATACCCACATTTGTTTCTATTTTGTGTTGTTTTGTTATGATATGTATTCTGTTTGGTCTACAGTTTGATAGAATGTTCTGCTGATGATTCGCATACTGTTAGGGCTTACAGTTTTCAGGATTTATTTGGTAATTGATTACCCGCATTATGTAGGACTTATAGCTTTACTTTTCTTGCTATAGTCTTACTCTGAAGCCGTGATTTGCCACTAGTGCTTACCTTTTTTACATCGTTATACAGCATGTACATGATAAGTTTGTTGTTTCAAACCTCCCACGAAATAAATAAAAAAAAATACATCCCAGGACCCACCAAAATCTACAAGAATTTATGTGTTTTGGAATAGTAAATAAATATCCATGGGAGTGACCTTTGGCAAGTTACTTCAGAGCCCTAGCCTAGTACTGGTGGATCCAGGAAAGCTTTTACATAACTGAAGAATTCTTGAAATTGCTTTAAAAACCATACAAAACAAGTAGGATAGGATTTCCTGCAAAGAATTTGAATGACTGTCTCTACAATTCATTAATATGGCTTTTAATAGACCTCAGGTCATTGAAGAAAACCTATGAAGTACCAGGGTAAACACTTTCTTCCCTCCCTTTCAGATTCAGCCCCCATGGAAGCCCGATGTCAGTAATGCCTGGGACACCAAGTACATCCCTGATGAGTTTGCGCGAGAGTCCCTGGATCTGTCCCCATCACAGCATAAACATCATCTCAATGCAATCGCAGAGGACAACGAGATGCCCTATTTTGAACAGTTTTCATATCATGGTGAAAGCAGAAATGTGTATGGCAGTTTCTTCAGTGCTTCAAATGCATCCATGCATCACTCAGAGGAGAATTTTTAATGGAGACTTTTTTTATCTTTGTTTAACATTACTTTATTTTTGTCATCCCATTTTGATATTGGAAATAGATCACAAAGGACATGTAAAAGGAATTGTTTCACATTTCTAACAATAACTTAAGTTCCCTGGAGTTGATAAGAAAACTCAAAGCACAGAGAGGATTATGTTGGTTATTTTGAGATCTTTGGTTATTTCACCAGCAGTAAGGGAGATAGTTTATAAATGTGGGGTCCTGTGTGGCCCAGTGGTTAAGGTGTCAGACTAAGAACTTGGGGTCCCGTGTTCAAGCCCTAACCACACCTCTGGTTTCATGGGAGTGACCTTAGGCAAGTCACTTCAGAGCCCTAGCCTAGTACTGGTGGATCCAGGAAAGCCTTTACATAAATAAAAAATCATTGATAGTGCGATAAACACCATACAAACAAGTGGTTTATAAATTTAAAAATGATCTCCTTTAACCATGATGACATAACCAATTATCTCATGGTGAAAGAATCAAATATTTATTGTTTAAATGTAGCATATCTGAAAGAGATATTTATTTCTAGAAACCTAAATTTGACCATTTCAACATAACAAAAGAAAGAAAAGAAAACACTCAAGCTTTTTAACTGTGACGTTAGTTTTTAGTTGTAAGATATAAAGATATACCATACTTCTCTAATATTTTTTGGACTTATTCAAGTTAGCAATAGAAAGGTTTTGTACTAAACTTTATCAATTAAAACATTGATGTTCATCTTAAGGCTCCCAAAGCAGATGGCAAAACAAACCATGTAAGGGCAAAGAAAATGGAGAGCTTTTTCTAGTGTAATATATCACAAATTGGGAGTTCAATAACAGACAATAGCAAGTTCTCCAAAAGTGAAGCTATGTCAGAATTTTTATAACTTTCCTTTATATATTTCCATTTTTATACTTAGTATATACTGTGCATATTATTCACCTTGATCAAAAGGAAAGTCATTATTAAAACTTGAAGAACAATTACTTTTAGACAATGTCATGCAAGAAAGCAGATTTCAAGTCCCAATTTTTATTACCATACTGGTAGGGAACCTGAAATTAACTTCTTATTCCTTACATCACTGGTGCATCTGACAAAGGAGGCATGTTACAAAATGATAAACTACTCCTAATGAGCAATTAGTGTCCTTTTGTCACAATGGTGTCTATCCAATTTAATACTTAAAAATGTGATTTTTCATTTAATTCGTTGTTGTCTGCCTTTTTCTAATAGGATTATTCACAACTCCTGTATGGAGTGAAGGATTGACTGCAGGTCTATGAAATCAGATGCTTAAATCTTTGCCTCATTAGTAAGAATTTATCTAGAGTATGGCCATGTTCTGTGTACAGTGACGCCTCGTTTATCCGGACCCCGATTATCCGGATGTCTTGCAATCCGAATGAAATTGTAAGGGAACGGAATTAGTTGACAAGTTTGTTGCAGACGACTTTTGAAAATATTGTGCGTAAAGGAAAAATTGCTCGTGACACGCAATTTCCCCTTTTCCCACAATGTTTTCTGCCATATCAGAAGGTTATTTTTGAGTTTCATCCCGTTTTGAAATGTCGTCTGCAAACTCTTTCAATTTGGGACGGTTGACAATTTGGTGTTTGCTAAATATATAAATATACACATGCATACTGACCGTTTATGTCTTAATGTGTATAAGAACAGGATCTGCTTCATTAGTCCGGATGATTCGGTAATCCTGACATTCTGTTGGGAACAGACTGTTGGGAACGGACGTGTTCTGATTAATGAGACATCAATGTATTTCTAATCCTTCACTTTTATGAAGAACTTTCTATAGCCTTACACTGAACCCTCAAATTGTTTTTATCCAGAAATCCATAACAGATGAAGTAAGAATGGTGTGATAGTAATATGTGTCTCGTTTTATGTATTTAAGTGCTTTATAACACTCAGATCTGAATTGTTTACCCATCTTTTATAACTCCCCCACTCCCCCTGTATGTAGTCCTTGTTTGGTTCACTCTACCCAATCTTTTATTTATGTCCAAGTTTACAGACAAACTGTTAACAGGGTCTCTTATTAACTTATTAATTGGGTACATGAAACCTTAGTTTCAATTCTCAAGTTTCGTAAAAAAAAAAAGAAAAAAAAAAACTACTTGTACTTTGTTAATAAAGTGCTTCTTGAAAAAAGTGTATATTAACTGTTACAATGTAAAAAAAAAAATGAATCAAATATAACAGAAATTGATTAGATAGAAAGTCTGCTTGGAATATTTGATAATCCCTATTTGTAGTATAGAGATACTGTTAAGTGCTATTTCAGAGACTTAAACTCTCTACCACCTGCAGACAACATTCTTTTACTTGAAGCAGACAACTTTAGAAAAGCTTTGTAAACATGTGGATAATCTTTCAGTTCTGCTGTTGTGATGTGTGAATAGATTGAAAAAGCATTGTGGCAAAAGGAGAAATTGCTTATGACAAGCAATTTATTCTTTAGCCATGCCTTTTGAAAGTTGTCTGCTGCAAGACACAAAAATGTGGCTTTAGGTGGTAAAATGTTAATAACATTATGTCTCTGGCTATTTCTATCATTTCGTGTAATATAATCACTCAATGATAGAATCTTATTGTTAAATTGTACATAGGTATATTTCAGTTGTGTTTTCACATTTGTGTTAATGTTTACAGAGTATTGCTTCTTTTTTACATAATGATTTATTGGTATTATTTATGGAGCTTATTAACTCTTCCAAGGTCAAATTTTTTGCAGCATACCCTTTCTCCCATATTGCATTTCTGACTATTCCAAATTGAAGACAAAAGCAGATTACAATTATAGAGTATAACAGAAATGCATTTTCTACATGTAGTTGAGCAGAAACCATTATACAAAAGGAGTTTTCTTCTTGGCACATGTAATTCCATTTTTGTCATATAAGTTTCTTAAGTCTTCAATCTCATTACTAATTGTCAGGTTAAACTAATTATATTACCAAATGTCAAAAATATTCATCAAAGAGTACCTATTTCATTAAGGAATTAAGCATTGGCAGTACCAGAACAAGACAGGGAATTTATTCATGATGAGCAAATCTTCCTTTTGTTTGGAACAGTATCATTTATGTTAAAAAGCAATACATGAAGTTTTACACTGAGTACAGAGTTCATTAATTTTATACCCCTTAGATTGAATGATCTGGGACATAAAATCTTTGGCATGACATTTTGTCCATAATTTTGGTTTTTAAAAACTCTTCTCATCTCAAAATTTGATCTGGCTAGTAGAACGTAAATACTTTATTCTTTAGCTCTTCAAACCTTATAGGTTAACAACTTTCTATCGTCAATGAGTAGAAAATCTATCAGTTAAAGGTCGATAAATATAACTATATATATTGAGGGTTCAATGCAAGACTATAGTAAGTGCTTCATGTTTGTGAAGCAATTACTATAGTCTTGCATTGAACCCTTGATATGCTTTCAAGGGGCAACAGTGTCGACTTGCATATGTCTTGTTTATAAAGATAATGTGATAGTAGTTTGTATGTTGTTTCTTTCTCATATGACTCTGTATTTGTGATGACTATAATGACTCTAGATATGAAGTTTTGTTTCTTTTAGAAAACTTGCCCATCCTTCCCTATAGACTTATGTGAATTATCCAAAGTTGAAGCAACAAAATACAGTGAGAACATTTGGAGGGTTCAATATGAGACTTTCCCTTAGGAAGCTGGATCATTTTCTAAAAATCGAGTTTTGTGTTTTCTGCTTTCCAAAACCATAAATTTATGCTTCATTTTGTTGAGGAAAGATACACAGATAAGCAAACAGGTAGATCACAGGCCAGATCCAATTTACTTGGCGGCTGGTCTGGATCTAACCTGTTTGCATTAAAATGAAGTTGGTTCGAGCGCTACAAGGATTAAAGAAAGTGCTTCAAATATAGTCTTGTAATTAACCCTCAATTTCTTTGTAATATTTGGGAGAAAACATAGTTTGTCAAAAACTTCTATGTGTCAATGCTTTTTTTTGTTTTTTTTTCAAGCCATTTTATGATGATATTTGACATACATTAATAAGAAGGGATGGGTTCAGAGTATAAATACATATATATATATAAATTATATTTTGGTTGTATTGTTGTACATGTAGATCTGCATTTTCTTTCTTTTTTTTTAAAAGATTGCATAATTTTAGAAAAATAATGTTAACTCATTTATACTGATATGAAATACAGTCTTCTTTTTTTGTATTAGACACAAGTGTAAATTTTTTTTTATCTTTGTTATCTTTCTGTATAAAAAGAACAGTAAAATGTACCCGGTAAGTGTTTATTTCCTATGATGGAGGTAAACCCTTAACCCATTACCAAACAATAACGACTTTTGATCAGTTTGTTTCAGACCACTTGAGAAAACATTTCGGGAAAAGGAGAAATTGCTCGTAACGAGCAATCACTCCTTTTCCCACAATGTTTTCTGCCCTATCAGAAGATCATTTTTCAATTTCATCACATTTTGAAATGTGATCTGCAAACTCTTTCAATTTGGAACAGTCCAAAATCTGGTGTTTGGTAAAGGGTTAAGGGGACTATCTAACAAATTGTGGTCTCTTTGTAACAAATGCTACAATGATGATCCATCTAATCCTCATGATAAATTGTAAATTTTAAAATTGTGCCAAAGTCATCATCTTTTTTATCTGGATCCACACCAGATTTTACTTTCTTCCCATTTCCTTGTTCTGATAAATCTGTAGAACATGGCACAAGAAATAGTTATTACGTTAAGAACAATCATTTATTATTAAAACATTAAAGCCAGGATGACGCTCATTATCAGTTAAACTGTGTAAATCCTAGAATAATTGACGATTAACATAAGAATACTTATAATTCCTTTTTAAAGAGTAATAGAGATGGTAACATGATCATATGATGCTTTTAAAAGAGTTAAGATGATCAGGTTTGCTTACAATTAGCGATAAACAAGGTCAACCGAGAATAGCCAGGGTGAATTTCTTAGAACGTGAACCAATGAAATCAGGAAAATTCTCCATTTGGAATATTTGCGTGGTTTTTGGATAGATGACAGAAACTCAATGGGTATCATGTAATTTTTTCTAACCAGGTGGCGACCAATAATTTTCCGAGCGCTTATCGCTATTTTTAGACATAAGCCGAATCTAAACAATGGAGTCAAATTGTGTGCTACATAATTTGTAAAAAAAAGAGCTTTGAAACAAAGAACATGATTAGTGCAGGCATTGTATTGTAATGATAATGTGGTGTTTTGTTATGTTTGAATTTTGTATTTCACAATTTACAACTCATTTTACACAGTTTGCAGTTTTTCTGGGCGACATCTGGCTTTTAGATCATTATGACAAAAACATTGAAGAGGGATGGAAAGTTTGTTTCACCTAGGTAAATTGATTTTTTTAGGAAGTAGCTTTCAAGATTTTAATCAATTTCATGTTATACCTTTTTTTTGCAGAAAAATTAACCGATATAAAACTAACTGTATTTAATAGACGAGTTTATTTTTTATTTAGGATCCTGACACCTCCTCCCCCTAATAAACCTATCTCCACGGGATTTTGTTGATACGATTCTAAATAAGATCAACAGAGGACGATAAAAACATTTTGAGGATTCAGTGCAATAGTAAAGTAAGTGCTTTATGTTTATGAAGCACTTACTATAGTCTTTCACTGAATCCTTGACTTGTTATATGACATTGGGTTGCACTTCCCTTTGTGTGTTCAAATCCCGAATACTGGAGATTTGGATTATTTTCTTAAGGGGTTCCAGATTACATTTTTATGCTGAAGATTCTTTCGAGATGTTTCCTTACTGCTTGGCCATCCCTAAAGGCCAATTAAGCTTTGAGAATTCCCCCACTGATGGCAGGCCAGGCAACAACACATATTAAATTCAAATAACTTCAATGGATATTAATCCATTATGAATTATTTCAATAGGATTTTTCACCGAGGTTATCAAATTTATTGTCATTTGCATGATAAATAAGAATAGAGAAGGGGTGAGTGAATGCATCTTCTGCAAAAAGGATAAAATTGTATAGTCATCTGAAGTAATATAGGATGCTTCTTGTAATAAGAACAAAATTTCCATTCATCACAATGTTCTAAGTCGAATATGAAATAAAAAAAAAAGTTCTAAGAGTTATTTGATATGCAGTGACCAAGCAGTTAGCAGCTTCTTGTTACAAGAACAAGTTTTCCTTTGATTACAATGTTCTAAATCTAGTTTCAAAACAGAAATGAAAATTTATTGAATACCCAGAGTGATGAAGCAGTGAGTCTCAGGAGGTATGGCTTGTTTGTTTCTTGTTCAAGTGTAAAACCATAAATTGATAGCTTGTCGTAACAAGATTAAAGACAAAACTAAATAAATACCTATTGCATAAAGTTTATTCATACATTGAAGCTAATATCGTGAAACTTGGAGAAAACAAAATAAAAAAATACTTGTATATGAGTATTTAACAATGATACAGATTTCGGTCATATCTGTCCAGATCTTCTAAAAGCGAAAACAATGTAATGCTTAACTGCAATAAAAAAGGCAATACTTAAAAACAGATTTTTTTTCATCAAATTGATATACTCTTTCATTCATTCTATTATATAAAAAATAAACATGGATGAACCAGTACAAGGTAGAAGTTAAATAAATCCCAGGAATGTTTAATGATAAAATAAAACAGGTAGCAACGCCGTAGCCTCTCGTTGTCTATAAATGAAGAGACCAACAAATAAGTCCTGTAGAATATACAATATTAAATGGGTCACTGCAACATAGCTTGATCAGAAAAAGCTAGAATATTTGTATATTATAAAGTGGTCATAAAAAATTTGCAATTTGCATCAATCAATGTGCTTATTGAAATTTTAAGTTACAGTTTATCTATTGTATTGATATTGGAAATTATGTAACCAAGGTGAGAAAAACATGCAGCCAGGCTAGGACTCAAACCCAGGACCTCCACAAACCGTGGGAACCCTTTACCGACTGGGCACCAGGACCTCCACAAACCGCGGGAATCCTTTACCGACTTGGCCATCCGAGCTGCATACA
This sequence comes from Cerastoderma edule, assembly GCA_947846245.1. Taxonomy (NCBI): domain Eukaryota; kingdom Metazoa; phylum Mollusca; class Bivalvia; order Cardiida; family Cardiidae; genus Cerastoderma; species Cerastoderma edule. The sequence continues at coordinate 36,948,235 of OX401404.1, forward strand.
CATTTAACTCTACCTTGTAAACCAAGACCCCTTCTACAATTATGCTTTTCTCAACTAAAAATAGTTAATAGTAAAACTTAATACTGTCTTTATTTGTCCTTACTTTGTCTTTTGTAAGGTAGTTTCACCTTATACTCCACAATTAAGTGAGGTATCTGCTTTTAAAGTCTTTCATACATTACAAGATTCTAATTGTTAGAAATGCTAACCCAAATAAACACAGTAATTTAAGTAATTACATATATTGTCTAATGCAGTTTTTTTGAGATATTCCAACAAAAAATTACGCTTCAATACAAATCAGTTGACATGGACTAGAAAGAGAAAAGATATGGAGTAATCTCTAGTTGTTGTGGGTAGTATTATGCAATAACAGAACTAAAAACATTACAAAAAGGAATGCTAAAAAACCAAAATAAAATAGCAAAATAAAACAATTTGAATGAGACTAGCATCGGCAGTCCATGAATCAATAAGCAAATACAACAAAAGCAATATACAGATATTCAAAAGAGAACATCCTCAGACCAAACAAAGAACCAATCCATTATAAGACACGGCTTTTATGGCACTTATAAAAAGATATGTTGCAAATGTACCCCATAAACACCCTATGAAACCATCACTGTCAATGTCTCCCAACATATTTTGTCATATGACTGGTAGAAGTGTAAACAGAGAGTAAGGTGAAATAGTATGGAAATTTTAGCCTCTCAAGCAGATGGCATGTTTCAGTATTGTTGGATGTCAGGCAAAAACCTTTTGTTCAAATGTTCCCATCTTATGTACAAATTAAAAGTGGGATCAAAACCCTCTTCCCCCCAATTTTGAAATTTGTAACTGTTCCCAATTGTATGCAACAATAGCCAACAAAATAAGCTTTGTTTTTGTATTGTGTATAACGCTGTATCAACAAATTTTCGGTTATGTAATAGTTTTCTTGGATCCATCAATGCTAGGCTAGGCCTCTAAAGTGTCTTGCCAAAGGATACTTCCACGAAACCAGAGGTGTTGGTCGAGCTCAAACATGGGACCCCGAAGGTCTCAGTCTGCCAACTTAACCACTGGTACACACAGGATAATATGCTTAAACTATTGTGTTGTCTCCCAGCCTTATTTTCATAAAAGGATGAATATTTCATTAGGAGAACTTCATTCTTTTCTGACATTGAATTTTTCAGGCCTTCTGCAGTATATGCTATAAAATGAGACATTCTGGATAACAGGTTCGATCCCAAATTGGTTTCAAACATGCCTAATTGATGAAGTATTTGACGCTTTCCTCTCATAAAGAAGTTTATATTTTGTCCAAAATTAAAGCAACAGTTGATATCAATGTGGTACAAAAAGTATTCTTTATATTAAAGAATACAAATCATTGAGACAAAATGATAAATTACTGGTATTGGGGACTTGATACTTTCTTCCTAGTGGTTTATTATGTCTACTAAGTCTACTTAAACAGTCCTGTAAGGCTTTAACAAAAACTATACTAAACTGTTATACTATATACTAAAACAAATGTTGGAAACAACTTTAAGAACAGACATATTGCTCATAATAAGAAAATGGTCCTTTTATGAAAATAGTTTTTAACGTATACAGTGTACCATACATTTAGACCATCGACAAACTCCCTCTATGTGAGAACGGGTTAAAGTTGTTCAAGTAAAGGTCACAGATGAGTATGTTTGTACATGTTATACAGCCCTAAAGTTCCTTTAGCCCCTGCGGCCATCTTTTTCCACAGTTCAGGACATGTTGTTTGAGCTGTCAGCGCCTCATCTAATGGAAGCAGTTTGATTTCGTCCGACTCATAAGCCTCTTCCTGGCTTCCCTCTTTATACAGAGCTGTCACTTCGTCCCCAGTAAGACTGCACCTATGTAATAATCCACAATATCTATATTACCCTCATTTCACCTATTCCCCCATAGCATGACTCATGATAATGGTTAATTTAGTTACTGTCAAAAAGGTGCTTTACCCTTAGATTGCTAGGTAACTTTTCAAAAAATAGATTTTTGTATCGTCTGCTTTCCAAAACCTTAAATATCTGCTTTATATTGATTAGGAAAGATACTCAGAATAGCAAACAGGTTAGATCACAGGCCAGATGCCAATTACTTGGAAGCTGGCCTGTGATCTAACCTGTTTGCATAAACATGAAGTTGGTTCCAGCCCTTTAAGGGTTAAAATACCTTCTCACTAGTGAAAGCTTATCCCTTACATAAAGCCTTCATAGATGTCTATCTTATATCATTTTCCTCTCTGTGTGGAATGCAAAAATGATGAAAAGCATGGATAGATTGACTTACTACTGCAATATTTATGAATTACTGTTGATAACAGCGTAACAATGAGCTGTAAATCACCAAAATTTATATGCAGGTAGTCCAAAATATTCAGCTCCATTATTGCACCATTATAAGGTCTGTGTAAATACAGGCTATCTTGTTTTACTTCTACTTCTATGTCGATATATTGTTCTGTCATATTTGATAGTGGTGCATTTAAGAAAACGATTTGACACACAAAGATTCTGTCCTTTCACTATCATATGGTGACTTAAATCAAGATTGACGGTAATTACCTGACTAAAAATTCTGCATTGGGTTTACCAGCATTTTCATTGCTTCTATGTAGGCCGATCAATTTTGGTTTCTGGAGGGCATACTCTGGAATGTTTATTTCTGATATAACCTCGTCAGTAATAGAATGAAATAACTCCTTCAACACTGCCTTGGGATCCAATAGGGATAGCTCTATCTCCTCTGCTGCAAGGGACCCAACTAATGTCTGAAACGAGGTAACACGATATACATCACAGAAAAAATCACAGCAAGAGACTGAGATAACAGTTTTGAACAAGACCATCTAAGGCAAACTTTTGATTTGCTATGGATATCTTTATTTTGTATCTAAGCAAAAACAAATATATTATCTTATGCTTTACATTTAGATTTGAAAAAAAAGTTTATTGTAATCTTAATGAGAAATTGCCCACAATTTTGATACCATTATTCTCTGTGGAATCAACCACATCTAGTTTATTAATGAGGTAGGTCATTGGTAGTTTAGTCTGTAGATATAATCTTAAACTTACCCTTAACAGAAAACTGATAAAACTAGGTTTTAAAAATATGCGAAAAAGTATTTCAATTTTAGTTATGGTCCATTGAAAGAAGTACAAGCTACCGGTACATGCAATCTTCAGTAAATCCGTTTGCAACTATTTTACAATGTATTTGATTTTTCTTGTAACGAAAAGTTGGTTATCAAAGAAATTTCACCAATTTTTTTACTTGCAGAGGATGCTTCTGACCATGAAACAGCACATTTTGGGGCAAAGACATTAATATATTTCTTTTAAGTTCAAAAAGCAAATGTACATTTTTTTTATTATTTGAATCTTTTTTAGAGTGTAGAATTGGTCGGTCCACTTTAACTTATGCATCTTGAGCGTTGTGCTTGGTCCAAATAAAACAAAACAAAGCAGACAACTTGAGGAGTCTGAAAAGAAGTGTTAAAAACCACCACGACAAAAATCTGACATTGCTTTTTTGTGATGAAGCTTTGTGAAGTCATCTACTGTAAGAATAGGTTGATAGGAAATACGGGATATACTCTGAAGATAGAAATGTTGGAGCTGTATCAAAGTGGATTATGAAGAAAAGGGTTCAATTTGTTTGTTACAAAATCGAAAATATTCATGCAAATAGCTTTGGGTAGCATCTATCTTCCAGAGTCTGTTTTCCCTTGAATGGGGAAGAAGCTGAAACCTGTAAATTTTAAGAAGTTTTTTATCTGATATTGGTGAATTGGGAAACCAAAAAGGTGGCATGACTTTGAAATTTTGGAAAAATTGCATGATTCTAAAAAGAAAGTTCCAATTGGGATTCAGGTGCCTATTTAGATAAGCCCCATTTATATGAAGCAAAAAAAGTCCTGCCTTTGGTTCTGGATGACCACCAGGTCGGTCCCATAGCTCTTTGTCCTCACCACATCTCTTGGAGCGGAAGATTAACACCACACAGTCATCCTTTGTTATCACCAGAGCACCCACACCAAGCGCATCAGACATATAGGCCTGAGAGTTGTCATGTTCACACAGTCCCTTACTCTGCAGATCCAGCGCATCCTTGTTAATGTTTGTACCCTGGAAGTCCTTGTAACATGTGACTCCAACATTCAGTATCAACTTACTATCTCTCTCTTCAATAGAATCTAGCCTGAACTTTGTACCATTGAACATTGTTGGATTGGTGCTTAATTTCTCCTTCCAAGATTCCTCAATCATGTTCTCTCCATCTTCAGGCAAGATCTTCCTGTTGTATAACGGATCTAGACAAATTTCAACATCATTCTCTGTTGTCATGTCTTTTGACTTAGTTATATAAAGTAAGGAATTTGATGCTGTCAGCATTTTGTCTGAATGTTGAAGTTCTTCTGACACTTGTCAAAAAGATGTTTGCCTACAGAAAGACATAAAAGATATCTGAATACATATATACATAAAAAATATGTTATATAGCATTATTGTCAAGTAAGAAGTATGATTGTCACAGCTGAATTAAATTGTCAAATATTGGTGGTCCCTAAAAAAGCAGTCATATGGGATCAGCGGAAAATACAGGTGATCCCATATGACCAACTACCACATTCCATGTTACTCAATATTGTTTTAGATTTGTTTTATCACTGGTAAGATTTGACTATAACAACGTAAGATAATCATAAATGCCTGTTTATTCTGATGACCTTCTATGTTTGATTTCTGTCCCAAGGGATACCATATTTTTCTGTCCCAGTGGCCCATCACATAAAACTTTCGAACCGTTCATTCAATTGTGGCCACTTGCATCATTTTTGTCCCAACATTTGAAGACCAACATTTCCACTATTACAGTAAAATATTAAATGATAATTACTCACAATTATAAATCAACCCCCTTTTAATTGATGCATACACATTACATGTTGGTATTCTGCTTATTTACTTTGTAAGAACGGTTTGATTGACAACAGGTGACAGATTTTCTGCTCCCGATAAACTTCATTTGTGCATGTGCACTGGAATGTGAAAAACCTAATTTTCAAGTTTTAATTGTTTAACAGCAATGGATGCTACTATTTGGTGGTATGTAAGTTTATTTTACATGTCTTGTATTATCAATTGACTTTGAAAAGCCATTTTAAGCTTTAAATCAGAAAATCAGAATTTTGAAAGTCCATCACTATTTTGATCCTTCCAAATTTCGAAGGTAGATTTCCCAACCAAAAATTAAAAGGCAATCTTCACATTGAATAACTTTGACTACGGGAGATATTGCCTGATGCAATAATTTATCAATATTTTCCAATAGCGTCGAATTAGTTTACTACCTCACCTGGATACTAAACTAGTACTTGTGCCTCTTTGTTTGATTCAGACCCAGCAACATTCAATGGGTAAATGGGGATCAAACCCAAACCCTCGGTACAAGAGGCCGGTGCTCTACCTCTAGGCTCTACACCTTTGTAGCCTATTGTAAGCTAAACAGCCCAAATGTTGTCAAGTGCATTTGTTTTGAAAGTCAATGGCATTTCCATTTAAGCGCAAGAAAAGTTCATTCATTTTTCAAATCCCTTTCTTTAGGGCAGCACTATGAATACTCAATTTAATGTTAACCATTAAGTAGCTGCCACATAAACAATCCCACGAAAACCAATAACAATTATGGAATTTTACTTTTAGTTCGATATGTTGAAAGTCAAAATAACTGTAGATAATGTTCATATAAAAATATATACGAATTGTATTGTGATGAACTGTTGTCAATCTTCATACTTAACTATAACTGTATAAGTGCCGAACAGGTTATTTCCTTGTTGCCAATTAAACCGGAAGTTTACGTCGGAAGTGTACGTTATACGGGAAGTGTGATTTGCGCATGCTCTGTTCGCATAGCAACGTTGTCAACTGTTGATGGTTTATGTTGTGGTGTTGTAGAGTGACAAAAACGGTGGTCCACGTTCGTTCTTTTCATAAATAACTGTAAACAAAGCCACAAAAACAAAATGGAGAGTCAATCACTCCATTTAAACATCGACTACCTTGGAAGCAGTGGCGTGATTTTAAGCCCAGAACAGAAAGCTGCTCTTCAAACATCTCTTGTCATTTTGCAAAATGAGAACAAATTCAACAAAGTTTACTTCTGGGGGAAAATACTCGGCATAAAAGATGACTACTTTATCGCACAAGGAACTGGAAAGGATGAAATGGCTGAAAGAAGAACGTTTTACAGGTAACATTTATAGTTAAAACAATTGTCAAGATTATTATGAATTATTTTTTTACTACATGAGATTATGTCAAGTTATGAGTAGTTATCAGTCTGATGGAAAATTAGTGTGCAGGGTTTTCATTAAGATTTGTAGTACCAGATCCAGGTTGAGATCTAACCGATCAGCCAGACAACCCTCTTTTTAAAGACTATAATTGGGCATGAAGTAACTGATTCACAAGGGATTTAAACCAATGGTTTGCATCGGCAATCAGTTCTTAATGAATACCCTGAGTCTATCGTTAAGCATTTGCTTTGTATCTAAAACTTTGATGAATAGACAGAATATGTCTGAGGCAGCAAATTAAGGGTTATATTTTGTCGGCATTTATCCAAAATATATCATGTAAGCACAAGCTGATGTAATGTCATTTACAAAAATTTAAAGATCAAGTATTGTTTCAAAATGAATAAAGATAGGATACCCTACTGATCTCGATGGTAAATGCAGGATAAACATTTCCACATACATGTATAGTTTTGATCATAAACTGGATATCTATGTAGTTATTTACTTCCCAAGTAAAATTGCCACCCTACCTGATTACCCAGGTACTGCCAGCTCTATTGATCATAAAGACAGAAGTTTTCATGTGGCTCTGTAGAATTCTTGATTCTCTTTTATGCTGGCATCTGCAATGCATAACAAATTGTGACCAGCGATGGCAAAATAAATTGTCTGTATGACCCAATTCGTCCAGAAGCCTTCACAGACAGGTGGATTGTTGCTGACATTTACTATATAACCAGTATGTGAACAGGTGCAGAAAAAGATTTGGCACCATCAAAATATTTGAGGGAATAATGCTGTTGTTCATGATGTGTCAGGATTAACATACAGAAGTTAATTGTTTACCTAGACCTGTCACAGAATTATACATATGTAGAAATGGCTTCATCTGTTTGTTTCTTTCAACAGCAAAGATTGTGTCCACTGGGGACTTCTGCCACCAGCAACAAAAGCGATGCGGGATCAGAGCAAATTGGCAAAGGGACGTTTCACTGGAGATCCATCATTCGAGTTTGAACATGTGGAAACAAAGAAAGTTGGAGAAGGCGAAGAGGCGACTGAGGAAGAGGAGACAGTTAGTAAACCATTAGATTATTATAATTTATCAAATTAGCAGAAACTGTCAATGAACTTGATGCTCTGTGGTAATGAATTATAACAATTTGCTCATCATGAGTTAGTGGTCATAATTGAAACAGACTTCAAGCAAGAGTTATATACAGACATCTAACAAAAAGTTGGTCATCTAATCAAGTTATCATAAAAAAATGTATTCAAACCATCAATCCATACAACAGTGTATCACTGGACCAATTTAAAGTATTCATGAACCGAATACTAATTCAATTTTTATGAAGGATAGTTTCTCTTTCTTGAGAAGGTATTTCCAGGCTGCATATTAAGAGTATTTAACTTGATAGTATAAGCCCTTCTGTGAGTTGGTTCAAAGCTGATCTTTGTTTGAATCCCAAGGTTGACATGCTGTAGGTAATTTGGAGTTTCTATCTGATTCTTTAATCAGTGCTTATAGATAAAGTCGGTGGTGCCTTAGTTTATGTTGTATATTTTTAAAAGGTCATCATGAAAGGATAGAAACATTGCTTATTTGAAGTCCCAAACTGTCATACAAAGCAAATATATTTTTATTGATTCTTAATTGCTTATGGCATAATTACAATGATAGACCTTTTATTTTATCTAGATTACTATCAAAGAAGAAGACAGGCTTGCATCAGTAATAGCAGATATTGATGAAGATGTCAAGATTGTTCCCAGAAGCTCATTTGTCAAAACTCCAACTGGTTTGGTTGTTCCCAACAGAAGTTTTGAAGGTTTGTACAACAAATGTATATTAAAAAAAAAAAAGAATATGAAAATCACAAATAGGGACAAATTCCTCATTTCTCCCGTTATTTCACTTCATAATTTTCTGTCATGTAAGTTATCAATCAATTGATTTGAAAATATTTGTTGAATCTTGCAGAAATAGCATAAGAAGCTAAAATGTGCAAAAGATTTGTTAATTTTTTACAATTTCATTTTATTTGGCACAATGTTATTATTCGCTTATCAAAACATAAATCATTTTCTTGATTTCAATTATCTCTAAAGTAATGATTCAATGACATCTTTATATTTTGTGTAGCCAATAGGTAAAAAGACAATTGATTGATATTGACATGTTTTGTTGTAAGTAGATTTATTTTCTAATGGTTGTATTGTCTTTTATTCAGGATTAACAGTTTCAGAAAGCGCCAAACTGTGCTCCTACATGCACTTCAGAGACCCCAAGTTGTTGGTTGAGAAAACTCTCCTTCAGAAAGCAAATTTGGACAAATCAATTGACTTCATGGACACTATTGAAGATGACATTCCAAAAGGTAATTTTATTTTGTTCAACATATTCTCTCTTTTAGCTAATAATTCAAGAATCAATTATATCAAGTTATGGCAAAAGGTTTTATCATAATGATTTCATTCCAATTTTAAAAAGAAAATGCAACTTTTGTAAAACAATTATCCATATTTTGGTAGAATAACTTTTTGTTGTAGAGAAAACATGTGTGTGTATTAGGGCTGGGACGGGTACTCCAGTACCAGGGTACATGCCACTACCCGGGTAGCAAATCACTACCTGTTACGGTTACCCGATGTTACTTTTGTCTGGCTTATAAATTCACATGAAATATGCACTCATGGAAGAGTGAATCAGGCGTTTCTAAATCCAAAACTAGCAATCAAATATCCCCACAAATATTTCTCAACATGTACAAATATGTCGCATACACTCAACATACACTCCAAATTGAAGGCTGTTCGTCAGTTATCGAAACTATCAACATTTTTTGTTCCCATCATCACAGTAAGTCATAAGGGCCTAGAACCATTGCTCGCAACTCTTTGTGGTACAGGCACTTACACAAGTGGCAACATTGTCAATCGCAACATCTCAGTTTTTCAATAGGAGTATTGATGTAGGAAATTTATCGCAGCTTTCCGAGGATTTGATGAGTGAGGGGTAGTATTGAAGAGTATATAGTATCTGTGACAGATTTTAACATGTTATGTTAATTTAGTAATGTCTGATCAACTTGTTAATGAGTGCTGATGATCTGATCATGTGTTACCAGTAACAAACCCATTCATTTACATGGCCCACAAATATCTCACTACCGAGCCCAACCCTAAGGGTTTAGATAGCGGCATCTTGAAACCATGTCTCTAAAGTTTCAAACTAAGATGAGTTATTAGGTATATCAGATTTTAATCTAAGGGAGAATAATTTTGGGATCAGGTTCGGTAAATTGCTACCCGTCCCAGCTCTAGTGTGTAAATATATATAGATATGACAACTGATCAGTGAACAATAGTGCTTTTCACTGTTCATCAGTGACTGACTTTGTAAGATCTTGATGCTTTATAGTTCCTTTTGGCAGCAGTGGGATAATAATAATTTTCTCCTTCTGTCAGAGTTATCTTCCCCACACTAATAATTTGGGTCTTTTGGAGGTTAGAGTAACAAAAAGATTGAAGAATGACAAATTGTGATAGCCTATTGCACTCAAGTCAAGTCAAAATTATTTTATTGGCGAAAAACAAATGTTGTTTTATAGCCATAAAGGCGGTACAAATGGTAAGTATTACATATAACATTCATATGAGAAAAGTATGAAAAAACAAAAACAAACAAGAATTAAGGACAGAATGAAAGATATATGCAATATATGGTTCTTGTCGATCAGCATCTGACTAAAATAGTCACTAGTATGTAGAGCATGACTGTGTGTTTTGTGCATATACAGACTTCACATCCCATCAGTAAGAAACAATGTTTTGGACTCGTTCTTTGCTTAGTTTGTAACAAGTAATGTTCAGGTTAATAATTGTTGTCACTTTTAATTTGGGCAAATAACAAAATTCTTTTTTGAGGGAAAGGGTTTAAGTTTTATTATAACCTCAAACCTCAGTGTATATGTATAGACTTGTATTTACCCGGTATAATGAAAGCATCAGATGTCAATTTCATTATAAGGTACAATCAAATATAAAATTAAAGGTTATTTGACTTGTAAAGATTTTGTCAAAGAAAAATACCAACAGAAAAATGTCAAGTATATGTATTGTAAATGAGCTTTTGAACCCCTTAGTCACAATCACATCAATTCAGTGAAATAATACTGTCATTCACTGAATTGGAATGCCTAAATCTTTACATTATTGCACACACCTATTCTCTACAGTATTCCATTATGCTATAAAATTTGTAAATTTGGTCTACATAAGTTAAGTAGCTTTCATTACTTAACTTTCAAGACCATTGTCACAAAATGGGATAATTGAATATGAGCACTTTTTTAAATGGCCTTGCTATATTTCAGGTTCCTGGAGTCTTCAGTTTGAGCGTGGAAGCGGCCTGGTGACACTGCGCAGCATGCTCTGGCTGGGATATGTGGCTTATCATGTACCAGGATGTAGAAATTACGGCTCTGTGTACGTTGGTACCGGTGAAAAGAATGCAGATCTGCCATTCATGTTATAGTTCAAAAACACATCAAAGACATTTCATATGCCCAATGTGAAACTTCTCAATAACCTTGTTATATTTTCTGTGTAAGACTTTGGAATAGATTTATTCTGTTCATAATGATGTGCAAATCATTTCAAAAATCAATTGGTCTGAAAAATTCTTATTAAAGAAAATCTCTTGAATGTTTTACATTGAATTGGTTTTATATCATATTCATTTGTGTTACTCAAATGAACAGATAAATATTTATTAGAAAACTGTTTTTTAATGTAATAAAAAAAGAAACTAAAATAAAGAAACAATACAGTGTTGTGTTATATTAAACGAAAATATAAACCACACAACGATGGAGGAAACCCAAAACTTAAATGACTTAAATAAGAGCTGGTCAAGTCCAGTAGAACCATCAGCATTTTTTAAGTCAGGCAGAAGACTGCATCTCATGTAAATTCAATTGCGGTCACCAGGCTTTGAACCAATGCGGAGAGGGGCCATGTGATTTCAAGTTCTGTACTCTACCCACTAGTTCACGTAGGCCCCCTTCCTTGCTCACTAAACAAAAAGAAATGACCATAGTTTTATATCTTTTTTTCAAAAATGGTCTTCTATTTGTCCAGAGTACCATTGGTCTTGATCATGTACCCTCTATACATGAGAAAGACACTCCTGGGGGAGTACAGCTCAAAACATTATTGCTGGACATCAGTATAATGTATTTGGCCAAAATTCTATCTAAAAGCAAGCCAATGTACTTAGGTAAATGTACTTGATCTACCAGGAACTTGCAAATGTAAGTCACTTAGTTAAAAAGTGTATGAAATTTGAAGGAAGTATCTTTCATACTTCAGCCCATTACCAAACAATAACGAAATTTAACCACTTTGTTGCACACGACTCTTGGAAACATTGTGGGAAAAGGAGAAGTTGCTTGTGACGAGAAACTTCTCCTTTTCCCACAGTGTTTTCTACTCTGTCAGAAGATAACTTTCTTTTTTCATCACATTTTGAAATGTCGTCTGCAAACTCTTTCAATTTGGGACAGTTGAAAATTTGGTGTTTGGTAAAGGGTAAAGCGATAAGTATACATAAACACTTATCCGACATAACCCTTACAACACACACAACTGGTTATGGAAATAGTGTATAATCTTCACACACAAAAAGCACGACTTTTCATCAAGATAGTTGGTCAAAGTCATTCTACAAAAAGAGAGACTGCTCTTAAAGTAAAGGTTTTCGACTACACCTATGCCCATCAGTTCTGAACGAGGTAAGGTAATATGAGTGAATATGTTAAGTTATTATCTTTTAGATACATTGTCAAATGTTTTCTACAGGAAAGTCAAAATTGACAGTGCTGGGAGTAAATCAATAACTCAAATGGGAAAAAATAAATCAACATGGCAACATAATTGACATTGATTTATCTTTCATTTTATTGAACACATTTTACACAATTTATTCATCAATAATTTCAGGAAAGTAAACATTGTACTTTTTCCAATGAATGTCATCCATTTGTTGGTATTCCTCAGGATATATGTGTGGTCTCAAATTTTGCATCAATCCTGCAACAATTAAAAAGATAGATATATGTTGACATTAAATACATCTACATGTTATGTAAACCCCTTATATTGCTGGAACCAACTTCATGCTTATGCAAACAGGTTAGATCTAGGCCAACAGTTAAGTAAATTGGTGACCAGCCTGTGATCTAACCTGTTTGCTATTCTGAGTATATTTTCTCAACAAAATTAAGCACATATTTAAGGTTTGGAAAGCAGACGACACAAAAGTCTATTTTCACAAAATGACCCAGCATTCTAAACGTTAAACAAGATATTAATATAGTTGACAAAATATTATCCTTTTGTCTCATAATCGATTGTGTATCAGATAAACTGATCTAGTTTGAAAGCATCATCACGTAATAATATAATGTATAAAGTTGAAATGTCAAAATGAAATATTCATTGAATAGTTAGAGAACATTCATTTTTAGAGGAAACATATTGTTGTTTACACGAAAAAAATCTCCATTTGTCACAATAAGTCATCTCCATTAGCCTTATACATACATCTTTAGACATGTGATTGATGAACACAGTCAAATAAGGTGTCACTGAGACCTGTAAACACAATGTAAATACAGATTGTTCTTCTTCCTATTAATGTACAGCACTCATTGTTGAGTATTATAGTACATGTTCCATGGATAAGTGACCACTACTAGGCTTGGAAATGTGTCTTGCCCAAGGACACTCTGCCGTGAAACAAGTCATCGCCTTCTAAAACCCAACCCAGGTTGGCCGGTCTCTAGTCCCCCATGCTAACCACTACACCACCACAGAACATGTCAAGGGTTCAGTGCAATACTATAGTAAGTGTTTCATGTTTATGAAGCACTTATAGTCTTGAACTGAACCCTCAATGTGCAGTATGTCCCAAAAGAAAGTTTAGGATGATGATTGAAATCCTCTGCTGCCATGTCTGTACAAATGCTTAGGTTCAGCTGAGCCTCGACCAAACAACTCACCTGCTCTATGGGCAAGGCTGATCAGGTTCTTCATTTTAGCATGCTGGGGAAAGCAGAGACCAGACACCTGCCGTGGTACAATATTTCCATCCTCCTGTACAAACTGGCTAATTATCAGCACATCCTGTAAACATAAACAATATACAGATGCAAACGTCTCACTTAGGTATTGTTGTTAACAAAGTACAGGTGATTTAACCTGAAAGTTTTCAGATATTTATATCATCATGACCCCAGGAGTGAAGGGATTTGATGGTGTCACCTCAAGGGTTCAGCGCCATACTATAGTAAGTGCTTCATGTTTATGAAGCACTTACTATAGTATTGCACTGAACCATCGAAATTTACTGTCCCGTTATTGTATTGTTTTGTTTCAAGTTATACATGAATACATATTCTTAAATCATTTTGAGTAGTTAATTGAATTAACTAATTAATTGAATATGTTCATGAGTCACCTACCTGAACTTTACAGTATACAGCGACTACAAGTTGCAATAATCAGTTATGTTATACCAAATATCTACAAAACTATTTCATGTGCAATAATATGAAATAGATTGCAAATCTTGCATAAAAAGTTGTCTGAAAAAGGTATTGACAACTTACAGCTAAATCTGGTCAAGCTGACTTTCCAGCAACTGACCCTAATGGGCGAGTGACTTGATAGTATACAAAAATTGTTGATTTGCTCTTGTATTGAATCATTGAACCATATTCCTCTATATGTATCTGTGACTGGTCCAAATTCAAAACATCATGCAATAAGTGCTAAGTAACAAAATAAAAAATTTTGGTGGACTTTTGGTAAAACTATTGTGATGAAAGGAAATAATTAGGAGCAATTCATCTTTTAGTCAAAGTGGTAACACTAAACATGAGTCTTCTTGGCAAATGCAACAAACTGGGATATTGCGGAGTAGGGTTAACCCTTTCCCAAACAAAAAATTTTCCACTGTCCCAAATTGAAAGAGCTTGCAGACATTTCAAAATGTGATGAAATTGGGAAATAATCTTCTGATAGGGCAGAAAACATTGTGGGAAAAAAAGGAAGAATTGCTTGTTACGAGCAATTTCTCCTTTTCCCACAATGTTTTCTAAAGTCGTCTGCAACAAAGTGGTCAAATGTCGTTATTGTTTGGGAAAGGGTTAAGGTAATCCAACTGTGTTTCCAAACATCACCTTGTAGCACTTGGAGGATCCTCTGAGAAATGATGACAGTTGTCATTTTCTTTGTTCTGGGTAAAAGTATGATAAGACTTACACTATATTTTACATCTATGTTCAACTTGCATAATGCACATTTCTTTTCTGATCCCTCTAATTTGATGACGTTGTTTTTCCTTGGTGATTCATAATATCTTCCTTCAACCTAATTAAAGAACAAATAAAAAAATTCCTTCAAACATGCAAAAGTTTCCCCTTTGTTGGGGGAAATAGCACCCCCAGTATGTTATTGAGCCTACATTGATTTCAATCAAGATCAATAAAGCATCACAAAATAAAAAAATATATCTTTAACACAATATTACTATTGTACTTAATTAAAGCCATAATCACCACTCAGATAAAAATATGAAGAAACACTTGGTTAGAAAACAACATACCAATAAAGTATACAAAAATAATTACCACTGTAGTATTGCCATCTGTAGTCTCCACAACTGAAAAATGAAAACATAAATTAATATCGAAGGTTAACCTTTATATTTCATTTTGTAGACGTTTATTTTATGATCAAGGTATCAAAAAAGGTTTTCAGTTAAGGAAATTAAAAGGTTTGAACATAAGTTACACTGCTGAGGACAAAATCATTGTATCCATCTTCTCTGTGCAAACTTTTTGAGTTTTGGGTTCTGAGAAAGATACATGAATTATCAACAATTGAGTTTGAGCTTTTCAAGTCATAGCAACAGCTACTGGGATAACAGGTGGGAGACCGACAATAATGTGCCATTGACTAACCAAACATTCGAAAGGCAATAGAAGACAGTTAATAATAAACTTGTAAATATTCAGAATAAGGGTGAACATTATTGATGACGTATGCGCTTGAAACAGGCACTGAATGGTGATGTTACAGTTTTGCCAATATTCTTACCTTCTCTTAGCTTGAGTGCCGACGTGGAGTGAATTAATCTTTTATTATCTTTAATAAGTGTTGCTTTTGTCTGGGCATTTTGTAAGCAATGAGAGACTTTATGAAATGAACTGACGAATCGGCAAAGACTTGCCATTTTTGTTATCTAAGTTACTTTCTGTTACCGGGTGAAAATAAACGCTACCACAGAGTATTTACAAGATACCGGACTAGTTATTCCCTGCTTGTTTTGAATAATTATGACTCTGCTAATGGGGATCAATGCTTTGAAAATATATGTATCAGCACTAATCATGACTATTAAAAATGTTTAAATCGCCTTTCTTGTTCATTCTTGTTTCTGTATTTTGCTTATGACTAACACCATATGGTATGTTAAATTGTCTTCGCAAACTATATAATGCAAGGGTTCTTCATTATCATATCAAAAGGTTTAAACAGGATCCGTTAAAATTCATATTATATAAGTGAGGTAGTGTGGGGTTCAAGAAAAGCACTGTGTGCCTTCAGATTTCTTGTTCGTTCACAGATTTAGCTTACAGGAACACTATCTGTATAGGTCCTCCTAACAAGTCCAGCATCGCCGGGGGTTCAGAGAAGCATAGCTTGTTATATAGATTCTGTTATATTACTGACAAACAGCAGCATTGCGAGTGCGAAGCTCACAGCACAGTTGCTTTGCACCTTCAACACCTGCCTTGAACAGCAACTGGACCTTCCTGGGTTAGTCCAGAATATTATGACTTTTAACGGATCATATTTTAACTTTTTGATATGAAACCCCATCTCTCATGATTATGTCGATGTTTTTAAACAGCAGCATCACAAGCACGAAGGTCACAGCACCATTGTTTGATGCCTCGGTATGCGATACGTCTTAAAGAAATATACATTTCTACTTGAATTGCATGATGCCTAATCTAATTCCACAGTGATCTAGCTTCATAGATAGGCTCTGGTGGGCATGCTGTCTACCAGAGCCCATATATTAACCCATTATCAAATAGGTACGACATTTGACTACACTGATGTAAATGACTCTGGAAACCATTGTTGGGAAATGAGAGATTTATCAAAACGAGCAATTTCTCATTTCCCCACAATGTTTTCTGTCCTATCAGAACATTACTTTCCAATTTCATCAAATTTTGAGATGTCGTCTGCAAACTCTTTAAATTTTGGACAGTCGAGAATTTGGTGTTTGGTAAAGGGTTAAGCTAGACCACTGTGGAATTTGGTGCGGCCAAACTTGCAAAAGGCTCTGCTGAAGTAAAAACGATTGCCCTCCACTTGTCTTGTCTAGCCCTTTAACAAGGTCGTGGATTGTGCACATATAAGCTGCACGATCCACAAGCGCACCCTTTTCTTACAAAATGGTGTTGGTGTCTCAATACGTATGGTGTGTTTGTCCAGGTTCTGTGACTATGGCCCGCACAAGTCAGTAGTTGGAAGCTTTGCTCTTGTTGTCCTTTTTGAAAAATGGAGTCAAAAAAGAAACTCTATCCAGTCACTTATTTGTGCGGTACCTTAATCTAAGATGACTGGTATATCATGGGCGAGTCACAATCTGAGCTCATCGGGGTTATCCAATGAGAACACGTGTATTTCTCAGCTCACGGAAATGACCGAGTAGTTACGATGGGGGCGAGTCCATGTTCTTCAGTATCTTTATGTGTTTCAATGCGTTCTAGAACGGCCTGTACCCTATTCGTGCTGAACCTCAAAGGGGTGAATGTGTATGTTTGTTTAGCTACGGCCCTGGTTTAGTCCCGTGGAGGGCAATCCCATATTGGTTCCATCCTACTTACTAGTATAATCATTGGTTGAGGGTTTCTTTTTACTCTCTATGCTCCGAGTAGTTATGACCTTCTGGCAATGGCTTAATCGTCTTGCTTTGGTGATATTTGAGTCAACAATGGCATATCATGGTTACAAAGACACAGTGTCAGGACGCATCTCGTCATTAGGGATATAAGATTCGTATATCCTATAGTAGGACTACTGTTAATCCGTGTGGGAAAGGTCGCTATTTGGTCGCAACCAACTATACTGAGAGTTTTGATGAAGGTTGGGTTTATTAAGATTTGTAACCAAGTATAGAGTACATGTACATGTACCAGTGTATGCGTGTTAGGTTCGCATCGCCACCGAGCCACACAATATGATCTTTTAAGCTTGAGGCAAGGGACTGGGTGTCTATAAACAAGTCCTCTGTGTGCTCGTGTGTTCGATGTTGTAATCGGTTGGTCTGGATAGGGTGAATCCAACGATGGGTCACTGTGTTCTAACAGTTAATTAGTGCTGCCACTATTTCTGTTGTAGATGACTTGTCAATCTCAACAGCATCAATGTCTTGCTTGACTAAATGCTGGCTACGTATGACTATAGTCGTGGTTCCAGAAGTATGGATGTGTAGGCTGTCTTTGCTTTGAAAAGTCAATGGTGATTTAACCTATAAAGGCGGATGTGTGATTCAATGCACGCGCGTATCATACATGTATCCGACATGTATTCGTGTGATACGATAAGATATAAAGTTATTATGGTGATAGACCTGTACATATATGTGAAAATAAAACTAACAGTATATCATAGATAGATCAAATACATTCTATACCACACTCTAAACGGTTACAGATATCAATTACATTTTATAATATACTTTTCGCTATCTATAAAGCTAATATCTGAATCTGCACATACTACTTGGTTGTGGAAAAGTGTGCGCATGTAACATTAGATATCTAATTAGTAGTAAAATGCTACCTATGTGCTAAGTATGTGTGTATATCTTTCCCTATGGAATGAATTATGATCTATAACTCGTTTACCTCTCTGGGTGATGATGCGATTCTTTAATCCTTGATTTCGATTCGATTCAGTAAATACGACCATTATTCGGTGTATCGTGAGACATTGTAAGGAAGGTAATTTGAATAAATGTTTACAAGAGTAACTTCCCTTTACTTCAAATCCGCATGCGCGGCTTTCTTAGTTTCATTTCCGTTCAAATTTATAAACAATTTTTTTGACTTCGTTTTATTACTAAAGAAAAGCCTCTTCAGCAGAATGCATTTTCCTACATCTTAATGAAATACATTTATTCCATTGACATACTTCAACGCACAAAGCATGCGCCTAGTGGGCATCGATAAGCGGTTTAATAATTTTCTTTGAGACTTGTCCAAACGCATCACATTCACCCGCCGTGTTCAAAACTTTTACTTTTAGGAATTTTGAGTTTTGATCAGTGAACGCTCTCTGTAAAAATGGAGGACGACACGACGGTCACGTCACCCTATGTATTCAGGGGTATTGAGTACATCGTCACCATGAATGTTAAGGATGGTAACACGCTCTGTGTAGAAGTGGAGGATAAACTGACAGCTGACCAGTGGAGGGCCGACTTTGATTCTGCCTGTATGTAGATCTACCATCATCTTCATATGACATACACATGCATTTTCTGAAGTTGAAATTAATAAACTTATCACTCTGTTCTGCAAGCCCTTTTCTTTAGCCATTTGTCAAATCTTAATAGGCTATTTACCAGAAGTTGTATTTAATTGAGAGACAGTGATTCAGAGGTAGAGCAACAGCAACAGCCTCTTGTACCAAGGGTATCGGGTTCGAATGCCCATCAGAAAAGTAAAAAATTGTTGGGCCTAACCCACAATTGGAACGAGCATTTTTTGCATTGGGTAATATCTCCTGTCTCATCAAAATTTCAAATCATTTATTCAATGGCGGCCACTTGTGACAAAATTTTTGTTGCAACTGTTGAAGACTGGTATATCCATAATTACAATAAAATATCAAGTGATCATAACACACAGTTTATACTAATCTTTTTTTAATTGATCCATACACTTAGAATGTCTATATTCTGCATGATTACTTTGTAAGAATTGTTTAATTGACTCTAGGTGACAATTTTTTGCTTCCAATAGATTAAGTTCACCACTATTTTGATTCTTCAAAGTTTGATGTACGATTGGGCCTAAATAAAATTAGGTTTGTTTGGCCTTTACCTATCGACCGACTTTTTAGCCCCCTACCCAAAAAGTTTATTGCAATTTCTGAAAAAGTTTTTTTCTTTCGTTTTATCAGTGTTTTGAATATTCACAGACAAAAAGTGTGTTAGAAATATAATTTCTCAAATGAAATAAAAAAATATAGGAAAGATTATTGGCCATGTGGAGTCCTTAACTTCTGGCTAGACACCTCTTGATAATTTGAGCTACAGAGATGTATGACGCTGAAAGCAAGTATGAAGATAGGCAGAAATTAAGTTGTTACCATGACAGTGATTTTTTTCCTAATATGTTTCCTACCATAAAACAGACCCATTCCCAATCAAATTAACTGAGCATTTTCCCATTGTCCCAATAAAGCTCGTGATGAGTACAGTTTTTCCTCAAATGATTCCCACTTTTAGAGAAAAACACTGTGATTTTTCCCAATTTGTCCGGTACCATTTCCAAATTAAAAAGAAAATCACTGCATGGAGATATCGCTTTTTAAGTGACTTTTTATTTCCTCACAGCTCTTCAATCCTTAGTTTTAGGTTTATTTAAAGACCTGTACATTTATTTATTTTTTTATAAAGATTTCCGTCATTCCCTCCGAATTTGGTGCCTTGAATAATTAAGCATTTATTTTGTATTTATTTTCAGACATAGAAGATCTAACGCATAAAACTGGCAACTTCAAACAGTTCAGTATATTTGTCAGTATGCTTGAGTCTGGGATAATTCAGGTGAGATCAAAAAGTTGTATATTCAGATTAGCCCATGTGCTGTTTAAACCTTTATAGTGCTAGAACAGACTTTAATGCTTATGTAAACAGGTTAGATCATATGCCGGATTGTCTAGATACAAATAGAAAAGTTCCCTAAACTTCGGTGTCAGAATGAAGGTTATTTTCATAAGTGGTTCTTTCCTAGCAAAACACTTATCATGCAATGACTCCTTAAACATTTGGAATTTCAACGTTATATGGCATATGACATTTTCCAAAATCCCTTCCCCTATCAAAGATTGATTTTTCTTGCATTTCAAGACATCTTAAAGATGAGTATTTCCTTTACAAGTCTCTTCAGTCCATCTCTAAACAATTTTAAAAGTCTCCCAACATGAATTGGAGGCAGTCTTTAAAAGCTTGTGTAATTTATTCTGCATTTAATTTTGACTGATTCTATATTCTCTATTTGAAATATTTGTTGAAAACATCAGAGAACTTCCCTTGTAGAATTGAGCAAGTAATGTCTTTTTTAAATTGGCGGCTTGCCTGTGATCTAACCTGTTTGTGTCTCTGAGTCTTTTTCGTCAATAAAATAAAGCAGATATTTAGGGCTTTAGAAAGCAGACAACACAAAAATCTTCTTTTGGTAAATTGCCTGGTATTCTTATGGTTAAAGATTTGTTCTATGAATATGTTTTGATAAATAGAAAATAATTAACATGTGACCCCTCTTTGGTTTTAGGCAAGTGAGAGTGTGTCCCTAGACCTTCTAACATATGCTGACCTGGAATCACTACGTCAGAGAAAGGCTGGTAGTACAAGCAAATCTGCCATTCCTCAGCAGAGGACTGTGACATTAAACTCAAAACGATATCTTATACTTACATATACTGTGGAATTTGACAGGTAACTAATTAATGAATCAATCGAAAATCCCGAAAGCTTTCAAAATCTTTTTACTTTAAAATCACATAAAAAATCACATAAAGAGATAGTCAAGTATCATAACTGTGCACTCTGTAGTTATTCTATGCTTTCAAAGATTGTTTGGCTGAAAGTACTGCACATAATGTATCTTCTGCATACTTAGTGTGTAGGTGAATGAGGTATTCATTATCACTTAAACCATTTCTCCATGATAGGAGTTAAAGGGTAGTTAAAACTGAATGTTACAGATAAGATAATGAGAGGAAAAAAAAAAATTTTGTATAGAAATGATTTTGACAAAAGGATTGATTTTCTTATTAGAATCTAGTCATACTTTTTTGCATACATTTTAATGGTTCAGGGCTCAACATCCAATTATTCGGGAGAACTGAACCATTGGTTTTGACAAGTTGAACATAGCAGTCACTTGCCCAATATGGCAAGTTGATTTAAACAGTAATGGTCTTGTTTCTTACTGCAAAGATGTGTCATTTACATTATTCATATATATTATCAAGCCCTAGGAGTGAGAGGACTTGATGGTGTGATATGTCATTGTTTTGTTTCCAGTTATAGATGAATGCACTTTCTTAAATTGTTTTTAAATAGTCAATTGATAATATTCATAAGTTACACACCTGAATTAGAATTAAACTAGCAACAGTCAATCAATTTCATGTACAACAACATGATATATTTTGAATCTTGAATTATGAATTTTATGGACATAATTATTAGAACTGTATTTAGATAGGATGATTGCCCAAATGAACAAGAACCTCAAACAACAAAGTGAGGTATTATGGTATAAGAGATTAAATAAATCTTCTGTTACAGAATACACTATCCATTACCATTACCTTATGTTGGCAAACCGGATCCCCGGCAGTTGCAGGATCAGATTCGAGTCCTACGGGATGAAATTAAAGCCTTGAAACTGCAGGGACCCTCTGAGTCCAAAAGTAAAGAGACAGAAAAACTGCGCAAAGAGTAAGAAATCAGTGTTTATAGTCCTTTTATTTTGTTTTCGTGATGCACATATAAGAAGCATAGTTTATGCTTGAAGTGACTGTAACCTTCATTGTTAAAGAAGATTAGAAGTCATATTATCTAAGGTCTGGAAACGTTAATGAAGCTATTTCTTCCTAGTATTCACAACAGGTTTAATTCAGTAAGATAGCGTTCATTGTAAAAAATTGTTAAAAAGAATTTGTTTGATTCAATTTTGTGATGAAAATACAGTCAAACTTGTGATAAGCAGCCACCCATGGAACAGGGTGAAATTGGCTGCTCATCAGAGGTGGCTGCTTATTGCAAAAATGAATGATCCTATCAAAATTTTGGTGACTCTAGGGATTCACCTTCAACATTTGACATGTATAAGAACCATACAGAGATTTCTTTTCCATACATGTTTAGAACTGTAAAACTGACCAATTCACAATCATATTAAGTGACTAATTATTCCAATTTCGATGAAAAATTCCCAAAATGATTGAAATATTTTGATGAAAAAAAAACAAGTTGAAAATAAATGACATTTTGGTTAGCTCAAAATAAAAAAAAAAGTAGCAGTCCATTATTATTTAAGTACCGCATGTGGTAATAAATCACTAACACCAAACTAGCATATACATCTTCACGGGAAATGTGTGAATATCGGTCAGTTTTTCTCTAACACAAATGCAAGATGAAAGAAAACCCATTTTTGGTTTGACAGATTCCTTTGTTTAAAAACATTTAGCAAGTAAAATAATTGCGGGAATGGTCCTGTTTTATCTGCGGCAAATAAAAGAAGGGTAACTAGCCACTTTGTGTATGTGACAATATCAATAGTTGCATGCAACCCAGTTTACACCTCCCGATTACACTGGAAGGTTTTATCATTTACATAAACAACACACTTAGTGGTTAAACTGTCGGTAACTGCCGGCGGTAGTAACAAATTAATTGACAGCTAATGACAATTGATTTCAAGTTGATTGGGATTAATTAGCCTGGCCGCTGACTGCATCAGAGAGAAGACCGCTTATCAAGGAATTTTATACAGTGTAATTTTTCGGGAGGACTTTAAAATGGCTGTTGAATGGCAAAGACCGCTGATCACAAGTGACCGTAAGCACAAGTTTGACTGTAGAATGTAACACCTTTATCATTGTGTTGTAAAATCAACTTTACAGAAAATGTCATTTGAAAAAAAATGCAAAAAAGAAATTGTCTCGAACATTAAGAATATTGATTTAGTTTATCACTGATCTCCAGGTTGGATAATTTACGCAAAGAGAAGGAAGACATAGAGGCAGAGTTTCTCCAGTTCCGTCGTGAGATGAAGAATACAACACATGGTAATGCGGTTAAGGAGCTGAAGATGTTTAAGACGATGGCAAGACAGCTAGAGGAGGAGCTACTGAAGGAGAAAACCAAACATCAGAGAAATGCCAGTAAACATGGCCAACAGTACCGGGAATTACTCGAAGAGGTGGGCTTATACATCAATCTTAACCTTTTATTATGAAATAGCTGTAAATGTTTGTATTGCTTATACTACCCATATATTGTTTGTACTCAATGGAATCTTTTCTAGAACCCACAAAATAGGATATGTCTGTAGTTTTCTTAGTACTGTGTGTAAAAGAACCTATGGTGCCCTGTTATTAAATACCCAGAGATCATGAAAACCAATTTTGTTAGTGACACAAGATATTAATGAAACAGGGAATTGCTGGAAGAGGTGGGCCTGCATACTTCTTAACAACTCTCTATTGCGAGTATAAAGAAGCTTTATGAAATCACTTAAATATAAGAGATTGTAAGATATGAGCTATTTCTACTTCCATAACAATTTTTTTTACTAATTTGTATAAAGCAAATGTCATTGTGTATTCTACATAATAGTTGTCTGTTCCTTCCTTCAATTTTGAATCTGCACAAATTCCAATCAATTGAATGGCTAATCCTAGGTATGACAATTTTGATGATGAACCATACAAAAAAGGCAAGGAGAAGTAAAGTTTATGGTGTTAGCAAGGGAAATACACTTCTTATTTAGACCTTGGGCTTAGCATGCAAGGGAAATACACTTCTTATTTAGACCTTGGGCTTAGCATGCAAGGGAAATACACTTCTTATTTAGACCTTGGGCTTAGCATGCAAGGGAAATACACTTCTTATATAGACCTTGGGCTTAGCATGCAAGGGAAATACACTTCTTATTTAGACCTTGGGCTTAGCATGCAAGGGAAATACACTTCTTATTTAGACCTTGGACTTAGCATGCAAGGGAAATACACTTCTTATATAGACCTTGGGCTTAGCATTAATATCTTGAAATACTTTTCTTTCAGCTGGAAGAAATCAGGGCTTCAGAGAGAAATTTAAGAGTGCGAGTTAAAAGCTTAGCAAATGAATTGGCCATTTACAAAAGGTAAACTTTTGAGTAAATTGGGATTTGTTCTTTGAGGCATTGTTTGGATATTAATCAATTAGGTATAATGTCTTATTGGTTACATTTTCATCAAAGATCTCTTGAAATATACAAGTTAATGATACATCTTTAATTTCAAACATGAAACATTTGTCAGGTGTATGCAAGTTTGATATGAAAAGTAGGCATTGTGCATTAAGGAGACCTTTTTATGAAGGAACTTTTATGTTAGACTTTCTTCATGATCAGATGATTTCCATGATGGTATTTTGAAGAAACCATTATGATAAAAGACAATTTGCATTACTTTGATGAAAAGCATTTTCTGTTTTTGGTATAGTGGTGAAACCCATCCCTACATAGACATCTGTTTAAATACTTCTTAAGTAGAATGTATAAATAATTGCTATGACAAAAAAGAAATTACTCAAAATTAATGGTAAAGCATTAGAACTTAACATTTTGTACTGTAGTAGATGTCATCTGTAAAAGCCATTGTGTGAGCAACATGACTGGCGATTTTTAAGTTTGAAGGTTTTGAAGAATTTGCTTTACGCTTGCATATGAAATAATCATCAAAGTTGTGAAGATTGAATGAAATAGAAATCAAAACTAAACCCCTTTTTTGTATGTCTTTGTTTTTCAGGGGAAAAAACACCTTATCAAGGAATTCAAGACCATACAGTAGAGAGAGAACCAATTCTATAGACAGATTATCGTCCAGGGAGAATTCATTAACCAGAGAAAGGTCACTGTCAAGGGACCGTTCATTATCAAGAGACGGTTCATGGTCAGACCGATTATCGTCACGAGACCGATCTCGGGACAGAACACGGGAGAAACCCGCGTCAGGCGCCCATCGTAGTAGACTGAGTGATAGATCCAATAACAAT
Organism: Cerastoderma edule; assembly: GCA_947846245.1. NCBI lineage: Eukaryota > Metazoa > Mollusca > Bivalvia > Cardiida > Cardiidae > Cerastoderma > Cerastoderma edule. The sequence goes on from OX401404.1 coordinate 36,973,725, forward strand.
TATAAGAGCTATTCACATAGGAGTCGAAAACCCTCCCCATCACCTGCAGGTAACCTATACTTGATGCTGTTTAGGTTTATTATGAAATATCTAATCCATTTAACCAACAATATACATTGAAGGTGCTTATGCCTTAGTAATTGTTATAGATGATGAAAATATGTTGTACCTATATCTGTCTTATCATAGCCTGATAACCAGGTTACTTTTTGTCAGACTTTCATAAATTCATGAGAAACAGAAATGTTCATAGTCATTTTGAACATGTGACAAAATTACATTTCTTTAGAAGAAGAAAAGTCATACAAAAAATACATGAAAATTCTATCCCTTTCTTACTTTCTATCACTCTTTCTTACGTTGTAAAAGGAATACCATGTTAATGAACCATCATAGGTTAATGAGTAAACATACATGTTTTGGGAAACTTTTCTTTTGTGAACTTGTGCAAGTTTGAAAACGATTAAACACCAAGGTGGATGTTTTACTTAATGGTTTTTCCTTTTGTCAGGTGGTCATAATCCGAGGTTTGACCCATCTGCATATGTCAAAGATAAAGAAAGGAAAAAGAAAGAAGCACAACTTAAAAAGTGAGTATTTGATTCAAGTTTGATGAAGACTAACCAGTTTTCTGTAAAGCTGATTTTTATGTGCTCTAATCAATGATCTAGGGTTGTTGGCATTCAACTTTTGTATGTGTTTGTAGTTATTTTTTCAACTTTTGTATGTGTTTGTAGTTCTTTATTCAACTTTTGTATGTGTTTGTAGTTCTTTATTCAACTTTTGTATGTGTTTGTAGTTCTTTATTTCAAGTGAATAATAGTTGCATCCAAGTCTTGTCAAATTCAATATCTTGACCATATATCATATCTACAGATCAATTGCCAAAGTAAAGGACAACTGGTAAAACTCAGGTGATTTTGTTTTATTTAGCAGACAAAGACGACACAGAGTAATTGTATCTATCATATCTACTGGTCATTTGCCAAAATAAAGGACAACACTGCTGTTAGACTTGATAACCAAAGTATTTATTTTTATTATTTTTTAGCAGACAAAAACAACAAAGAGCAAATGCATCTCATATCTGTAGGTCACTTGCAAAAAAAAAGGACAACACTGCTGGTAGACTTGTTTGCCCTTTACCAAACGTTAAATTTTCGACTGTCCCAAATTGAAAGAGTTTGCAGACAACATTTCAAAATGTGATGAAATTGAAAAATAATCTTCTGATAGGGCAGAAAACACTGGGAAAAGGAGAAATTGCTCTTTAAGAACAATTCCTCCTTTTCCTACAATGTTTTCCAGACTTGTCTGCAACAAACTGGTCAAATGTCACTCTTGTTTGGTAGTCGGTTAACCCAAGTATTTATCTTTATTATTATTTGACAGACATAAACAACCAAGAGCCAATGTATCTATCATATATACAGGTCACTTGACAAAATAAAGGACAACACTGCTGGTAGACTTGATAACCATTTACCAAACAATAACGACATTTAACCACTTTGTTGCAGACAACGCTGTAAAACATTGTTGGAAAAGGAGCAATGTTTTCTTTCCCACAATGCCTTCTGCCCTATCAGAAGATTACTTTTCAATTTCATCACATTTTGAAATGTTGTCTGCAAACTTTTAATTTGGGACAGTCAAACAACTTTTGTTTGGCAATTGGTTAACCCAAGTCATTCTTTGGGGTTTTTTTGGCAGACAAAGGCAACAAAGAGCCAATGTATCTGGTACCTCTGTGTCATCTAGCAAGCCCTCACCAACAGCAAGACTTGTAAACAGCAGATTATCAGGTAAAGGTTCCTTTAATTATTGTATGCCAAATAACCTATAGATGGCTGGCTTACATTCTAGTCTACACTCTTTGGAAACATAACATCTATTGCTATTACAATGTTTTCAGTATTCCTTTTTTCCCAGACATATTTACCTTTTCTTTTTTCGTAATTTGAGGACTAGATATGGTTGCTTAACCTATTACCGCACAATAGCAACATTTGACCAGTTTTTTGCAGACGACTCTCGAATTCATTGTTGGAAAAGGAGAAATTGTTCTTAACGAGTAATCTTTCCTATTGCCATAATGTTTTCTGCCTTATCAGAAATTTATTTTTCAATTTCATCACATTTTGAAATATCGTCTGCAATAACATACTCAAACTAAATCAAATTAATTTGTATGATATTTATGTTATTTATGTAATTATGTATATATTAATTCAGGTGGTAGCCGTGTCAGCAGATCAAGAAACTCATCATGTAAGTAACTGTAAGCCTCAGTCTACAGTCAATGATGTTATCTATAATGGATATGTCTCTCCGTATCAAGAGGGTTATAACATTGTTCCAACTAACTGGTTTTTTTTTGTCACTATGAATTTTAACAAATCATAAACATGAAATAAGAAGTCATTTATCTTTTAAGTATGCTGAATGAGTCCACCCTAGAACTCTTTTTTAAAACTTTAGTTGCAAAGAGCATGGGGAAAGTGTTTTTGTCTCATTTTGTAGCAATGTTTTATTTTTCCTTATCTAGATGGAAATTGGACTTTTCATACTCTACATTTGTTGCCACTTTGTTTTTAATCAATCCAACCCCTTATTTCATATAGAGCAAAGGTTTAACCCACATAGAATGGATGGTTGATGCATTTGTGACTTTTCATACCAAACTCTTGTTTTTAAATGTTTGCAATGGACACTTCTGAACTTAAAACTTTATTTTTATTTTCCAACAGCATTTTCCAACAGCTTTTCCAACAGCTTTTCCATTTAAGTTGGTGCAGAAGGAAGTGTTCACTCACCCATCAATAGCAATGCTTACTTTATTTACATTACACCTTCTCTTTCCCTTGTAAATATTGAAATGGAGGATTTATAGCCATACCAGTCTGTTTTATCACAGAAAGGATGAACTACTTTTATCAATTACAGATGGTAGTCAAGGAGAGATGAGTGATGGGGGAATGTCAGACTCATCCTATACTGGTAGAAGGTAAGTTTGGACATGTGGCACTTCACAATTCTTTACCACATTAATGAGTGTTGGATAGGTCCTTGTTGACATTACAGATGTTCAATGAAAGACTATAGTAAGCACTTTACCTTTTGGTCTTACACTTAACCCTCATGGTTAAATGTCAAATGTGACCGGCCGCCTTGGCTAAGTTGTTAGAGAACAGAATTTGAAATCACTTGGCCTCTCTGAGCATTGGTTCAAATCCAAGTCAAGGTATTTCAATTTTCATGAGAGGCAGTCTTCCGACTGACTAGGAATGCCAATGGTTTTACCTGGCTTTATCACACCTTATTAACAGTTGAGTAGGAGGTATTCTGGGATCATTAAGATTCAGGCATCAGAACATTACTGAAATCATTTTGAAGCAATGCAAAACCCATATAAATAAATAGATGTCCATTGTATATCACAGAGTAGAAAAGATGTTGCCAAAGGAGAAAGTCTTACCTATTCCTCCGTATTTGCACATTCATGTATTCAATTCACCAAATGGTATACAAGTATATTGTAGTTTCAATGCAAGACTATATCAGCACTTACAATTAAAAATATAGCTTGTCATAGAACCCTAGATATGGTGCATTGGTTTATCAATCAGTGAAATTTAGTTTATGATTTGTCACCTTATTAGTGCTTTGTGGAAGTACATGTACATTATAAAGTGACCGTTTTTGTTGTCAGTTTGGCACAACTCTAGATCAAATTTGGCACTGTGGTTCTGTGACGGTCAAATGCGACATCAGACTCTTTAACATTTGAACAAAGAGTTTGCGTTTCCTTTGTTGCTGGATAGTGTGCTTAATCAAGGTACTTTCTCCTGGTCTAGGAGACAATAAGATAAGTTTATTTGAAATAAATAATGCTACAACCCACAAAACAGTTCTACATTATGATGTTAGTTAAGATACATGCCTAACACTGCTTCTAGATTATGTGTTACATGCATATGACCAGCTTGCGAACCAGAGATCATAAATAAGTTCGCAGTTGACAGTTGTCTTGATAATTGCAAAAGACCTTGTACACTAACATCACAGAAGTTGCCAACATATGTTTTTAATCCTAAAAATGATATCTTAGAGTGATATAAAGCCTTTTTCTTTGAATAACAGCAGATCTAACAGCAGACAGAGAACTAAAAGAATGAGTCGACCAAGACCAAGTTCCAGACAAAACGACAGAAGTGGCTTTTCATCTGCTTATTTATCTAGTCCTGATGTGGTAGGTACAACTCTTTATTCTCTCCGACATATAGGCATCTTATTTCACGTCGTGAACTGGAGAAAATGCTCACTTCAAGGATTCAGTGCAATACTATAGTAAGTGCTCCATGTTTATGGAGCACTTGCTATAGTCTTGCACTGAACCCTGGACTTGAGCAGCTATTTTTTTGTTAGACCTTTGTTTTTTTTGTAAAGGGTTAAGACAATGAATTTAAAAGCCATTACATGTCTGTAAATTTAGGGATTATTTTGATAAGTTTAAATTGTCTGCACTGCTGTTTTCTTGTTTGAGGGAAAATGTGGACTGGATGTTCAAGTTAAGATATCTTGAGATGCTTGGTACTTTTTTTAATCAAACAATGTTTCCTGGGCCTTATTTATTAATCATTTATTTGTTTAATGTGATTTACATTTTTTAGGCTGTCAACACCGTCTTTTTTGACCAATTTGAAATTCTTTGAAAGATTTCATTAACATTTTTAAAAAGGCCTAATTTTTCCAAGCTTATATATTATTTTTCTTTAAACCATTACAAATTTGTAAAAAACACAATTTCTAAAAGTATTATATTTTCCTATTTTTCTAATTTCAGCCTAAAAAGACAGAGAGTAAAGTGAAGAAAAACACCAAAATATATCCTTTCTAGTTTTGATAATTGCTCGAACTCTGTCATTATGTACTTCATTACTTGACTTGATTGGTTTGTTAGGTCACTTATTGCCTTTCATAAACTAACAACAAACAGTATTGTTATGCTTTAACACATTACAACCCAATGCCACATTTTTGTGTCTTGCCGCAGACGATTTTCAAAAAAGCATCATGGTAAAAGGAGAAATTGCTTGTTACAAGCAATTTTTCCTTTTGCCACAATGCTTTTTCAATCTATTCACATATCACAACAGAAGAACTGTAAGGTCTTTTACATGATTAAAAAGGTTTTATAAAGTCGTCTGCTTCAATTTAAAAAAAAATGTCATATTCAGGTTTTAAAGGGTTAAAAGTGAAACCATGGTGTTAAAAGGAATAATTGTCATATATATTATCATCCAGTTACTATGAGCTAACAGTTTTTCTGCACATAAGGTATTAGTTAGGGCAGCTGTCAAACCATATTGAAATTTTCTTTGATTGTTAAACAGTTTCTGACTATTTGCATTAATCCTTCGTACAGGTCCTTTATTTGGAAAATTAGCCAGTTCTCACAGCAAGTATTGATAAATGAAAGTATTGAGGAAAAACACAAGCTTATCAAGAGATTCAAACCCTTAACCTCCCTATTCTTGGGCTGGCTCCCAAATGTTATCTTCAATAAATTACAATTTCTATTATTATCCATTTCCTAGATCCAAATGATCAAGATGCTTGATATAGTGTGAGAGTTTCTTAAAATTCGAGCATATTTTGAGAATTTAATACATTTACTGGGTAACCCTGCATTTACTGCTTGATAAATCATTTTACTAATCAATATGTGTGGAAACTTAATTACATTTTCATTACAATGTCACTACCAATAGTGGGATATTGTAATGTGTAATCATTGATGCTATGAGCTTAATCACACCTGATATTTTATGCCAGGGACAAAGTACTAGTTATTTTTATGAAAAAAATTCCTTGACTGTTTTTACATTTGCCAGTACGCCTGAATCTGAAACTGGGAGAACAAGATCTGTAAGAAATAATAAAGAAAACATTCCATTAAGTAATGGTTAGTATAATTAAGTTTCTTATATTTTTTAGCTGACCTGAGCACAAAGTGCTCAAGGTGAGCTTTTGTGATCGCCCAATGTCTGTCGTCCGTCGTGCGTTGTCAACAGTTTCTTAAAACATCTTCTTCTCCCTAACCAATCTTAACCAAACTTCACAGGAATTTCCGTTGGGTGATGCTCTTCAAAAAATGTTCAAAGAAAATGATTCCATGCAGTACTTTGGTTGCCGGGGCACGAAAAAAGGGGAATTTCTGCAATTTTTAAAAAAAATTCTTGTCTGAAACCACTGATCAGAATTCAAAATAATTTCACAGGAATGCTCTTTAGGGGCTCTTTTCAAAAGTTGTTCAAAGAATTTGGATATCTCGAAAAACTGGCCACCAGGCTGTGTTGAACTTTGAACTTGTTTTTGTTTTCACTATATACATGAATGCTAAAATTTATAACTTTACAAACATCTTTTTTTTCCAAACCTCTTGGCCAATTCCAATGAGATATCATGTGAAGCATCCCTAGTTGGAGGGAATAAAGAGATTTGTCAAAAAAAAATCGGTCATGTGACCAAAATGGCTGCCATGCCCATATTTGGTAAAAACCTTAAAAAAATCTTATCACAAACCACTGGTCAGATTTCAAAATAATTTCACAGGAATGTTCTTTATGGGCCCCTTCTATAATGATTGTTAAAGAAATATAGATATCTTGAAAAACATGGCCGCCAGGGATTGTTGAACTTTGAACGTGTTTTTGTTTTCACTATATATACATGAATGCTAAAATCTATAACTTTACAAACATCTTTTTTTCCAAACCTTTGGGCCAATTTCAATGAGATATCATATGAAGCATCCCTAGTTAGAGGGAATAAATATTTCTAAAAAAGAAATCCGTCATGTGACCAGAATGGTTGCCATCCATATTTGGTAAAAACCATGAAAAAATCTTCTTGTCAAAAACCACTGGTCAGATTTCAAAATAATTTCACAGGAATGTTCTTTAGGGGCCCTTCTATAAAGATTGTTAAAAAAAAATAGATAACTCGAAAAACATGGCCACCAGGGTGCATTGAAATTTGAACCTGTTTGCATTTCCACTATATACTTGTATTGTAGAATTTTTAACAAAATACATCAATTTCAATTTGGATGTCCAAATATGCCAAAAGGATAACAACAAAATGGCAACAATAGATCATACTGGACAAAAGTACGGGCTGATCTTTGTACATACACAATCTGTAAAAGTAAAATATTCAGTTTCCACATTGTAAGAATTATGTACCATTTTAATGTCCCACATCAAGCATACAGTGTCAAACTTGTAAAATTGGAATGAAAAATAGGTCAATGCATAGAGGCACAAAAAACTCTGTCTAAAAATCTCAGGTGAGCAGTTCAAGGGCCATTATGGCCCTCTTGTTTCAATTGTAAAGAGTTTGCTGTCATTGAAATGCGATTTAAACTGTAATGAAATAAACAGAGATTTATTCAAGTAAATAGAAAATATGGTTCAAAATATTTGAATTGTTTGCTTGAGCAATTTTTCTTTTTAAATTAAGTTAGGTAACCCTCTCTGCACCAAAATTTTAAGTTTCTTTTATAGGGGCATGTAAAAATAAAGCAATAGAGAAATGACTTAAGGTAATGTAAATGTAATGGTTGTGCAATTTGGCCAAAAGTTTAACCACCCTCAAAGTTTGCAGAGATGTCTGAATGACTTTCATAGAACCTTTACACATGAACTATTATTATTTTCGTGTAGAAATGAGAATCAAGGATATTATTATATTATCTTTACCTTATAAGCCTTTTCTTGCTTTGTCAAAGAGTTTTCCTTAATGGAAAATATTTCAATTATATCTATGTTTAATATCTACTGTAGGTGCTGATGACAGCGACTTATTTGATCGATCTGCAGAGATGTCAGAAATCGATGAAAGATTAAACCGTCTACAACTCTTGATGAAGAGTAGCCTATCGTGATGAGCCATTACCTTTTTTCCCGGTATAAATTGAAAAGTGTCTTGGCCCTCACACTGGCAAAACATGAACCAACAATCTCCCCAACTATGCAGCTCAATTTTTCAACATTTATTTTTCTTTAGAGTGACCATTATCTGCAGATGACCAAATATCATAAAGCAACCATGCGACAGGCTTTTAAGTTTTGATCTGGACATGTATTTTTATAAAAGCCTTTATAAAAGAAGTTATAAAGGAAGTGGTTTATAATTATTAATTATAAACTTCTTTTAACTCTATGTTAAGATATACCAATTGATTGACCTAAAGGGGAAAGAATTAAGCAAACAAGAATAGATCAGACTTGATCACACACATATTTGACTCCTTTCAAAGTATTAGTGTATTGTGAAGAACTAGTAAGAATTTGAAATTCACAGTTTATGGTTAGGTCAAAGAAAGACCAATGTGACAAAAAAGAACTACATATAACAATTAGATTTTCTTTATGTAACATTGGTCTCTACCCAATACCTCAAAGGCTCAAATGAAATTTTATTGTTCATTCCTAGCAATAGCCTGCTTTGCTATATTTAATGGTTTTTGAGTAAAATTGATTTTTTTATACGGTTGTTCTATCAAAAAGTGTAGTTTTGTTGTCTTCAATAGTGCTGTCTATTGTAACCTTAAGAAATGTGAGTTCATTAGTGGGGTAGTAAGTACAACTTGTAGATCCAAACCCTATGGTGTCAGTTTTAATTAGAATCGTTGCAACAAGGGGCTTGTTATGAAAATTTGCTACATAGAATCAGCTTGAACATTGGAATTAAATTAAGTTAACTCTGGGGGTTGTTATCAACATCAAAATTTAAATCTGAAATAGATTTTGGAGGAAGAATTTTTTATGTTTATATCATCTTTTAAGAGTTGTTCATTGATAATCATAAAGCTGTTATAGATGTCTGAAGAAAAAAGGAAATGAATCATATGAATGTACAGGAAGTGTTTTTTATTTGGAGACAATGTTGAAAAAGAAAAAGAACCAATTTTCTAAAGCAGAGACCAAAATGCATTATCTTGCATGTATCAAAGTATTATAGATGCTATTTCACTTTGACAAAACCTTTTCATTTTACATTGACTGTTAAACAAGTCTTTACAATTAAGATTAATCACTGCTTCCTTAAAGGAGCTTGTTCGCAGATGTGAGAAAATTTGGATGTTAAGATTAATTTGGAAGTTTAAATTAGTTTCTTTAAAACTGCACAACAGCTGTTAGATATGCACTGATGAATCGTCAATGGAAGCAAAATTGAATTGTTTTTAATAATTTAAAGTGTGTACACTGAATTATGAAGTATTTTAATCCAAAAGCATGATATTGCTTTTGAAATCTACTGCATATAAACTGTACATGCTTAGATAAATTGGTGCTTCCTGAATAAATTATGCTTTTGACAGCTACTTTTGAATGTATATTAAACAACAATACAAAAACTGTATTGTTTCAATGACATTTTATGTTGACTTTCAAATTAACGTTTATGTGAACAAGCACCTTTAAATTGACCAGCACTGAGCATCAATTTCTGTGGGTAGCAGGGTAAACCTTGCAACAAAAGATTTAACCATTTACTTAACCCTTTACCAAATGATAAAAACACTTGACCAGATTGTTGCAGGAAAAGGAGAAATTGCTTGTAACGGGCAATTACTCCTTTTCCCACAATGGTTTCTGCCCTATCAGAAGATAATTTTCTTTCCAATTTCATCACATTTTGAAATGGCTTCTGCAAACCTTTTCTATTGGGGACAGTGGAAAAGTTGGTAAAGGGTTAACATACATGATATTCCAATAAGGCATGACACAGTTAGAAATATATAAGTTATTTGTAGTTGAATTTGTAGTTTCAGTCTATTATGATATGTTACATAATGGTATTGTTTCCGATTTGGTTTCCTAAAATGGATAGAAAAAAAATAAAGAAAAAAATGTATCTTTACTATTATTAAAATGATAGATTTATCTTTGACTAAAGTTGTTCAATATTTAGAAAATCCCAATAAAGGATATGACTTTAATATGAATTAAACCTTTTCTCCATAATACCTCACTTCGACACTTTTGCTGCTGTGTCTGCAGAAACCACATTGACAGAAGGGTCTGGGTCTTATTGTTGCTGCAAAGGTCCCTAAGTCAGGAGAGACACAAGGGTTAAAAGTTTTGTGTTGCTGCAGAAGTCTACAGAGACAACATTGATTAAGGGTTTCGGTTTTGGTTTCTCTTTTGCTGCAGAAGTCTACAGAGAGACAAGATTTGAGTTAAGTTGCTGCATATGTCTGCCTAGGCCAAATTGACAAAGGGGGCTTTGGGTTTTGATACTGCTGAAGTCTGCAGAGACCACAGTGACAAAAAGATGTTTTTGTGTTGCTGCATCAGTCTGGAGAGACAACAGCAACAAAAGATGGGATTCGTATGTTGCTGAAGGAGTCTGCAGAGACAACACCAACAAAAGATGGGATTCGTATGTTGCTGAAGGAGTCTGCAGAGACAACAGCAACAAAAGATGGGATTCGTATGTTGCTGAAGGAGTCTGCAGAGACAACAGCAACAGAAGATGGGATTCGTATGTTGCTGAAGGAGTCTGCAGAGACAACAGCAACAAAAGATGGGATCGTATGTTGCTGAAGGAGTCTGCAGAGACAACAGCAACAGAAGATGGGATTCGTATGTTGCTGAAGGAGTCTGCAGAGACAACAGCAACAAAAGATGGGATTCGTATGTTGCTGAAGGAGTCTGCAGAGACAACAGCAACAAAAGATGGGATTCGTATGTTGCTGAAACCACAGCAACAAAGGGACTTCGGTTTAATTATTGCTGCACAAGTCTGCAGAGACATAGAGATTTTTGTTTAAGTGTTGTTGCAGAAACAACAGCAACAAAGGGATTATGGTAAAGAATTTTGGTTTATGTGTTGTTGCATAAGTCTCAGAAACAACAGTAATAAAGAATTTTGGGTTATGTGTTGCTGCATAAGTCTACAGAGACCACGGTTACAAAAGGTCATGGAGATCGATCTGCAGTGGCAGATCAGGAAAATGCGTCAGGAGGGTGTAAGATCAGTAGTAGAAAACTTAGGCCTGCACTTTAGGGTCCTGCGTGGCTCAGTGGTTAAAGCGGTGGACTCGGACCATGAGTCCCAGGTTCGATCCCCTCTGAGGCCATTTAGTTTTGTGGTTTTGGCAAGTCATTTCAGAGCGCTAGCCTAGTACTGGTGCATTCAGGAAAGCCGCTTCAGGACTGAAAAATGTAGGAACGGCCCTGACGAAGAGGACCCATATTGGACCTGTGTTGGGTAATGACTAATCTAATCAAAAAAATCTTAACCCTTAGAATGCTGGGTAATTTTCTAAAAATAGATTTTTGTGTCGTCTGCTTTCCAAAACTTCCAATACCTGCTTAATTTTGTTGAGGAAAGATGCCCATAGTAGCAATTCGGACAGAGCGTAGGCCGGCCGCCAATTTACTTGGCTTGTGGCCTGGATCTAACTTGTTTAAACACAATGATATTGATATTTTCGACCAAATTGAGACAGGTATTGAAAAGTACAAATTAACAGGAAAGGTTATGCTAACAGGAGATCTTAACAGTAGAACTTCAAGTGAAATTGATTTTATTCAATTCGATCCCTTTCTAGACACCGATCTCAATCTACAACTCAATGCGGGGTTTTCCCCCAGGGTAAACAAAGATCGTGTACTTGACCCACATGGAACACGCCTTCTTGACATGTGTAAAACCACAAATCTATTAATAGCCAATGGTAGATTACATGATGATAAGTTCGTAGGAGATTATACTTTTGTAAATAATAACGGCATGAGTGTTGTAGATTATTTAGTTTTATGCAACGAAGATTTTAAATTTATTACTTCATTCGAAATTATTCCGATAAATGAATTCTCTGATCATAGCGCACTGCACTTTACCATTGGAAGGTTACGCCCATCAACTACGTTACCTAGCCAAATAGAGACTAATGATCTATATTTAGAATGGGATAATTCTAAGATATGTATGTTTCGCTCATGTTTATTCAACGAAGTAACTCAACTTAATCAGTTGACAAATAACATACATTCGAATACTATCAATGAAACAATTAATTCATTTACATTGTACATGCAAAATAACGCTTTCAACGTTTTTGGTAAACAAAGGGTGTATAAATTGAATCATTCCCCAAAACCAAAGAAAAAATGGTTTAATAAAATATGTTATGACGCACGTAAAGAATTTAACCGTTCAAGAAATATTTTTCTCCGCAATAGGACAATTGAAAACAGAATGTTGTTCCTTGATAAAAAACATTATTATAACAATGTCAAACGGATATATAAACGTAAATTTTCGAAATCAGAAGGCAAACGGGTATCGATCCTTGCAAAAACTAACCCTAAATTATTTTGGAAAAATATTAAATCACAATATATGCAATCACCCCTTGATACACATGATATACAAATTGATGATCTGTACTCTCATTTTAACGAGTTGTATGGATCAGTCCCATCACATGATAATAATGATACGGAAAATCTGTCTCATAACACCTATCTTAGAGATGACGACTTAGACATAGAATTCACATTGTCCGAAATTAAACAAGCTGTTTTTTCTCAAAATAATTCAAAAAGCCCCGGAACAGATCATTTGATCGCTGAAGTTTTCAAGAGTTCCTTTGACATTATATCTCCCTTTCTAACCAAATTTTACAATACAATATTTAACGATGGATTGTTTCCTGACTGTTGGGGGGAAGGGATTATCATACCTATTTTCAAAGGGGGAAATCAGGAGGCCAAAAACTTTCAAGGCATTACACTTAACAATATTTTATCAAAAATCTATTCGAAGTTACTGGTAAATAGACTGACAAAATGGGCAAACACAAATGACAAAATTATCGATAACCAATACGGCTTTCAAAAAGGTAAATCAACAATAGACTGTATATTTGTACTTCACGCAATAATTGCAAAAACTTTATCCTGTAAAAAGAAACTATATGTCGCCTTCCTAGATTGGGAAAAGATGTTCGATAGTATAGACAGATTGTTACTGTGGCAAAAGCTTTTAAAAGAAAAAGTCAGCACCAAATTTATCAATGCACTAAAATCAATGTACAATAATGTCAAATCAATAATAAAATATAAATCAATGAAATCAGATCATGTACTATCAAATATTTGGGTGAAACAGGGAGACCCAGCCAGCAGTTTATTATGTTTATTTTTCTTAAATGATATTCTAAACAATGTTAACACAGACTTGAACGGTATAATTAGCATTGATGGCTTACAGTTGTTTCTTCTTTTGTTTGCAGACGACGCTGTTGTATTTTCGCACAATCCCATGACATTACAATCTATTTTGAATAACATTGAACACTATTGCAATGAGTGGAACTTAAAATTGAATACAAAGAAAACAAAAATAATGATATTTGAAAAAGGAAGACACACATCGTATGATTTTTTCTTAAATAACACAAAACTTGAAATAACAAAATCATTTAGATATCTTGGAGTATATTTCTATAAAAATGGGAATTGGAATCGCACACAAAAACACATAGCACAACACGCCTCCTTTTCATTACACAATTTGTTTGTCATTTACAACCAGTTAGATCTTCCAGTTTCTCAACTGTTGAATATCTTCGACTCTATTGTTTTACCTACGCTTAACTATTCTGCTGAGGTATGGGGACATCACCCATGCCCTAGCATAGAATCTATTTTTTCGAAGTTTTGTAGAAGAATTCTCTGTCTAAGGCAGTCAACAAATCTTGCAGCCCTTTATGGGGAGTTAGGTCGCATTCCCATGCAAATACATAGACAAATGACAATGCTTAAATACTGGGTAAAACTGATATCTCTAGATGAGCAATCTATCTTATTTAAGCTGTATAATATGCTAAAAATAGACACAGAAAATAATCTCACATACAACGGTAAGAATTGGGCTTACCACATCAAAAACACTTTAAACAATATTGGATTATCAAACATTTGGGAAAACCAATTATGCATGCGAATCAATTTTACCACAATAAAACAATGCATATTAGACATCTATCAACAAAATTGGTATTCATCAATAAGTAATTCACCTCGTCTTTATAGCTATAGTTTATTCAAAAGTTCATTTATTATGGAACAATATCTCGACATCATTCATGAATCAAAATTCAGAAAGGCTCTTACAAGGTTTAGAACATCAGCACACGAGCTAGAAATAGAAAAAGGACGCCAAAGTAATATTCCCAGAAATGAAAGAATATGTAGAAATTGTAATTCTGGTCAAATAGAAAATGAATTTCACTTTTTATTAATTTGTCCAAAGCATACAAATTTAAGATCAAAATATATAAAGAGGTATTATCATACATGGCCAAATATGCATAAATTTGTCAATTTATTATCAAATCCTTCAAAGAAAACTATTTTTAATCTGTCAAAGTATATATATTATGCTCAACGCAATCGAAATTGTATGACACCTTTAAATGAATGAAAAGCTCTTCTGTAAATCCATGGCTTTGTTAAAATGTTTGTTAAAAATTGCTATATAACATGTTATGTTTATAATGCAATAAAATATTATGTATGTATGCATAAGCATGAAGTCGGTTCCAGCACTAGATTCTCTTTAGGGTTTACAATTATACACCAATAAGGAAAACACTTGCTTTTGCATGCATTTGATTTATAACCATCCACGATGTCGATAAATACCCTGGAAGTAATGATAATCACGGATAGAAGCATTTCAGATGATTTCAGTGATGTCCTTCGTACTAAAACATCACATATAACATCACCTTTCCATGGTTACGGTTATCGTCACCCATGTAAAAACATGTCATTATTGTTGCAGATTTTGGAAAGTGTTGCGACTTGAAATCTTTGCAAGTTTTTTTATTTGCTTTCAAGAGTTGAATTACAGCTTGAATCTGCATATGGATTTTTTTTCACGGGGCAGAATATGATTCTACAGTTCTATCCAAAGGCTAGTCAAAATAATTTGACATGAAGATTGCTTTTTATTTCTGATGGGGCAATCTAACGGAGATATTGCCCGATGCAAAGTTTTCTCAATATATCCTGATCGCGTCAAATTAGTTTGACTACCCAAATGCATGATTCAGCCAACTGAGTTATCAAGGTGTATTGCTGCATAGATCTATCGAGTTTTGCATTGCATAAAAACATGTACCCTTTTTTTAAACCCTGACAAGCATAACAAAAATTTCGTTGGATAGGCCAATATCTTTGATTTTTAGTGAAAAACAGCTATATAACTTCGTCGATTTCTGCTGTACATAGTCTCCTGATGAAAAACATGTGAGAAGCAACGCATCATATATTTCTTCAGCCAGAAAAGTTCTTGTTGGCATAAGAGCAACTTTGAAAGTCAAAATGAAATGTCGTTGAAACAATATAGTTTTTGTACCGTCTTTCGATATAGAATTAAAGTAGCCATTGAAAGCGTAATTAATTCAGGACGCGTCATTTATCTAAGTATGTAGATCTACATTAAATTTTGGGGTAGACCTCAAAATGATGTCACGTTTGTGGATTGAAATATATGCTCAATTCACTGTATGCATTTTAACGATTTAAAAACGATATCATTTATCTTCAATTGACTGTTCTTCGGTGCGTATCTTATAACAGTACATATTCAACACCATTCACCATATTTACCATCTTGTGTTTTACATCGATCGCCAACAAATGGATTGATTATTTGGCTTAGCAAACGGACACATTATTTGTGGGACTATTTTATTCTATAAGTGAATCGGCAGCGCGCACAACGGTGTTGTATTGTTGCTTATAAGTTTTCAATTATTTTGCGTATAAATGTTCATTTCAACTCGAAGTTATGGGTAATGTAGCGAATTGCCACAATAACGACTCACCACAATAACGACTCGCCACAAATGATAACGATTCACCACAAGCCAATGAACGGTTCGCCACAAACCAATAACGATTCACCACAGTCTTTAAATGTTCTAATTAACGACCAGTTAACGAGTCTTCCTTTAATTGAAACAATAATAAAGTTGCTGTTATAACAACGGTTCTAAAATAGATCAGCATTGGTGCCAATCGCCTATACAAGTAGGCTAGTAAATGTTCTGCAGTTGGATATCTGAGTTTGAGTATTTTGTTAAAGTGTTACGCAGTGTTCCATTAAAACAGATTTGTTTTAATACATTGTGTCTTTTATTCAATTATTACCTTTAATCTGGTGGAGAAAACCATACAGCCTTCTTAAATAAAAAAAAGAAACTCTAGAGAAAGATTCTGGCCAAATGTGCATTGACGTTATATTATTATTTTGAAACAGTCCTCAATCTCTCGCAGAAAAACATTAGAGGAACAGGCATTTTACACTAATACTTCACAAAATGCCAGGTCAATGTATTAGTTGTAATGCATTGTAACCAAATTGGTGTACACGTTTTGTACTCAGTTGTCTCCAAACCATTTATCACTCAGCGGCACGTTTACTTTCATGATTCACAGCTAGGTAACAAACTTGGTAAAATCAAGTCCTATTAACCAAAAATTTAAACCTGTAAACATTCAATCAACATGCATTTATCTGATAATTAAGGAACATGATTATCACTTTCCTATTATCTAATCGTTACAGAACAATGATTAAAGCAACACCGAATCCATCGATAATTGGGATATTCTAATATAAGGACCATATACAAATAATGTTTAATCATTCATATAAAGAAAGAAAGACTATAAAACAAATATTTCCGATTTAAATAATGTGCCCATATTGATATCGACATCAAAATAAGTACAATACAATATTTACAAACTTTGGTGAATCGTTATTACTCTGTGGTGAATCGTTATATGAACTTGTGGTGAATCGTTAGAGGATCGTTATTGTGGCGAATCGTTACATATTCATGGTGGCATGTCGCCAAAGTTAAAATCTTTTATTAAATGGGGAAATCGACGGGAAAGCCCCCAAGAAGCAACACACCAAAACAGATGTGATCCAAGACGTGATATTCTAGATGAAATTATGTGTTATTAGGCATCAAAACCAACAAGATTGGTTGAATAAATGAAACCGGTCCTAAGACTTGAAACAGAATAAATGAAACCGGTCCTAAGACTTGAAAACAGAGCAAGGCGTGAGGATTTAGTAATTTCTTTAAGCGCGTTTCGTCCTGTTAAAGGTCATATGTACAGGTTGGGTTTATTTCATAAAATTAAAATATGAAGTAAAAGAATCACATTGAAATTTTTTGCAACATTTTAGCATAACGCATTACGTCATAAATCACCGTCATAGCGCACCGATTAACGAAAGTTCGTATGACTTACTTCCCTTTGCTGTGACGTCACTCGTGATCCACTGAATGCGCCATGTAAAGGGCGTGAAGAGCGATCGCTGGTTAGAATTGGTGTTTTTCTTCAATTAAACGATCCTAAAGTCATTGTTTGGATTGACAGCGCATTTTCTTTATTGAATATGATTCATTTTATAAGAATATCAATTTGAAAAAAAGATAAGTTAATAACTAACCCGTGAATTTGCATGGATTTGTCATTGCGTAAACCTGTTCATATGAAAGGAACGACTTGAAATTTGGACGATTTTCCTTGAAATAAATGAATCTTAAGTCATTGTTTGGATTGACAGTGAATTTTCTATACTGGATATTGTTCATATTATAAGAATAGCCATTTGAAAAAACTGAATTAGTGACTTAACGCGTGAATTTACAAGGATATGTCAATGCGTTCATATGAAAGGAACGGCTTGAAAGTGGGATGATTCTCCTCGAAATAGCAATCCGTAAGTCAATGTTTGGATTGACAGTGCATTTTCTTTATTGAATATGTTTCATATTATAAGAATATTCTTCTGAAAAAAAAGAGTAAGTGACATAACGCGTAAATTTGAAAGGATTTGTAAATGTTTTCATATGTAAGAATCGGCTTGAAATTTTGACGATATTTGTGAAAACAGCTATTTTTATTAATATTTGTTGAAAAAAAACCACGAGTACTTTTTCGTCAATGATCGTGTATTAGCATTAAGGTTTTAATTGAGTAGTAAACAAAGACATAGATCTGAATAAACGAATTGTCTTAAAACCGTACATCGTATAACTATTGACTGTCAAATTCACCCTTCATTGTCTTATCAATACATGAAATGAAACGGGAGAAGATCATAAATTGCGAACAAACAAACCGTATTATAACCCAACTTACTTGTGATACGAAGGTTATCCTTTAACTCACATTTTTACCACACATCAACTTACTTGTGATTCGAAGGTTATCCTTTAACTCACATTTTCACCACACATCCAAATTTCAAAACTAAACACTGGCACATTCAAGAGTATTTGTTAAAATCATCCGGCAACTTTCCAGTAACTCCATCCCCAGTAAGAGGTCTATGATTTCGAAATTGATTCCGATGTCGTCTTTCTAGATCAACTGTTTTGACTTAAGAATTGTTCTTCATATTCACTTTACATTTATGTTCGTTTTCTCTCGTGTAAGTAGTCTTAACATATTGAGCATTTAATTTTCGGACAGGTTTAATAATTAACAGCTAAAACAAAAAAGTCGTCATAGTTTATTTTATAAACAACCTTAAATAAACATATTTGAATTTATTTTTTATGATTTTGTAATTTAAATATCAATTTGACAAAACTTGATTTTGATGTTAAAAAGTTTTTTTTGTTGAAAACATAGAGTTAATACCGTTTTGGTGAATACTGATTATCATATACTTATTGAAGTGTCAAACTATTCTAATAGAAAAGACAACATGTTCACTTCTTTGAATATCATAACGACAAAGTATCCGACGTAAGTCACATTGAGAGATAAATATGTACTGACACCTTATCAATCCAAACATCCTGTGAGAGTTTGGTCTTAATTGGTTATATCTTAACAATGGATTTTTTAGATAAATTTAATTGCCGCGCATTGAAAGTGTGAGATTTGCCGCTTGTTATTTCATGTCTGGAATAGCAGAACGTGTCAGACCTGTTAATTAACAACAGAGCTATTTAAGAGATTAACGCCAGAGGCTATCTTTCGCCTAAACAATAGAGGGCTTGAGACTTGAAACATACTGTGCAAATGTGGCAGATTGGTGTTAATTTGCATCACGACCCTTAATCCTTGTAACGTCCGATGTTTGTTGATTGACCCTTTGTATGTGTGGTAAACTGACAATAATCAATTAAATTGTAAACAAAGACATTATGTTAAAATGTGTAAATTATATATTTAGTGATCTTATTACTAAATTATCAATATAAATTTGTAATAATCATGTTTGAACACCTGTATTTCAGTGTGACATACGTCATTAAAACCAATATCACCAATGGCAAAAAATGAGGTGTGTGATTTAAATAATTCCGAAAAAGCAGACGCTTAAGTTAAGATCGAACCCATTATCATTTGCGTTGATGAGTCCAGAGACAGTTTGCGGATATCAAATATTCATTATTTTGAATTTTCATTCAAAGACATCGGCAGATCAAAGAAACTTGCTTGTTTTAATCGGTTTTTTATCATAGCAATCAACGTACATTTTTTATTTTGTCTCATTTATGTACAATGGCAACGTTTCTACGATTATGTTAAAACATAAAACAAGTTTTGCAAATAAGAACAAGATGCATTTAAGCGTTTAAAACCCAAAGACATGGCAATACAATAACTTATGATGTTGGATGAAATTAACATATTCTTGCAACCCTTTGAATTCTTACGTAATATAATCGTAAAGCAGCCTAATTAAGTATTCCTGACTAAGTATGTAGCATAGTTAAACTGTTCCAAACAAAACTAGCTTGGCGAGTAAGAGAGTCATTCAATGAAATTAACTTTCAAAAAAGGTGTAATCAACGTGATTTATCCTTTTCTTGAATTTATCTACATTTACACAGTGCAAATTCTATATAAAGATCTAGCAAGACTACACGAGGCTTTAACACCCCAAACTAACAGTCAGGAATTGTTTTAATCACGAACTTCAATTCAGGGAAATATAACGGTTACTCAATAAGTAGAATGAATTTGAAGCGTCTTCACCTGTATAAATTACCTTGAATTGAGTCCGATCATTTAAAGATCAATAAAATCAATTCTCTGAAAACGCCTAACAATGCGTAAACTTGCCGTCTTCGAAGTGAAAGTAACACAGCCTACTGTTCTTGTTTGGGGAATATATCTTTTGCTTCTTTGTAAAGTAAACACGGTCCAGTTTACTTATCGAAACTTTTTGCAGCTTTTATGTTCGTCGGAAAACGGGAGAAACTCGCATCCCTGCTACCAAAAGCAGAATAACACCAGAAGACCTGTCAAAATACCATATTCAATATCCAATTTACGTTTCTCAAAACACAATTCAACACTTAAAATGTCCGAAATTTGTGCAAAAACACCGTCGTTACTGAGAACTAGATTCTTCTTACTGATAGTTCATATGACTTTGAAGCACAAATGACGTCACAACAAGGGAGATAAGTCATTCACAAAAATCGATAAAGGTGAATAAAAGTAGTCAAAAACAACATTTTTCGCTTCTGTATGAGAAAAAATTCATTACCTCCGTCATAACGAAACCATAACCTTATTCAAAAACCATAATTAAAGAAAATTTTGTTTATCGGGAAATATGACCTTTAAGGGTATAATACGTCATCACTAACGACAGCACGTTATAAATAGAGTCTGGATTGGTTTCCGTCTTATTATAGACGCGGTCAATACTATTCGTACGGTCAATGGATAAGCCCGAAAACCATTCATAAATGGAAATCCCCAGCTTTATTTATAGTAAAATGGTTATTATTAGTTACAGTTTTGAAATCCCAGTTTGGTTGAAACGGGACGACAGACACAAATAGGAATTTATTCAGATTCTTCGTAGAAATCAAATTGATGAGCAGTTTAACCGTCAAAATCAAATTGATGAGCAGTTTAACCGTCAAGAATATAAAGTAAGTAGACCTATTCTGGGTGTTAATTCTTAACTTTTCTCACTTTCACTTGTTCATGCGTTTTTCCGAATGAAATAATGAAAACCTTTTTTGCGATTAGGACCACTGTCTGTCTTCATTCACCATGGTTTGGTTTTGAGATTTTCTTTGTTGTTTCGGATTTCCGCTTGTTTTAATACGATTGGTAGAGCTTGCCAATAAAGTGAAGGATTTCAGTCGTCTGTTGTTCTATAAAAAATATTCGACACGGTGATCTATATATTTCAGTATACACCCACACGGACTCATTGTCCAGATTTCTCGTAGTTAGCAATAACTAACCGCAATAAGCGTTGCTTAACTTCGAGAGAAAGCCAAACACTCTACTGCATCGCCCATAAAAGTCGGCTTCTACAGCAAGATTGTAGAAGTAGTATTTATACATAAACCCTACTACTGTCACATTTCTCCCACCTTTCTCTTGACTTCGTCCCAAAGTCGCTAAAGTCACAAAGACATACTTGGCCAGATACCGATTTTTACAATTCAAGAAGGTACTACTGCCACTATTAACACTGCCACATAGCAGAAACAAGGATCTAGAACATGCGACAAACAATTAAGGGTACGGGAATGATAGTGATATCAAACCAAATCCCACTGCTGCCACCAATTTTGTAAAGTGTATCGGGTCCCTCTCTGAGTAGAGCCATCGTGGGTCACCCATTCAGGTTCTTGCCGCGATGAACATTGCTTGACTTTGAGAGAAATCCAACCACTCTACCGAATCACCCATAAAAGCCAGCCTCTACAGCGAGACTGTAGAAGTAGTATTTATACATAAACCTTACTGCCGTCTCATTTCATAAAGGAGGTTTTCCTTTCTTACAACTTGTTTTTATTCCCCATGTCTATTGCATGCTTGTTTGTCATGAACTTCATTATTGCACATAAATTGAAAATATTTGGAGAACTGTTAGAACTGTTCTTAAAACCTAGGTTAGGCGTTTTGGGGTAAAAATGTGTCTCCTGGAACCTTGTTTTCTAGTGGACTGCAAGAGTGAATCATTATACCATACTTAGAAAGATGTACAAAGTGCATATCATTGATACAGGTAGAAAAAATGTCCGCATATTTCATAATCAAACAAAGACCTTTAGATTTGATATTAAAAGGACCTTGAATAATGCATATTTATCATTATGAAGTTAAAACAGCATTTAGCATTACATACCAATTATAGCAGTTATCCACCAATATAGATGGGATCCAACTAAATGGTTTGTTCAACCAATCTTTTTAATTCAACCCTTTACTTCATACTTATAATTTGTTTTAACATTTCTCTATTGATAGACTTTTTAAGTCGTATTATTTCCACAAGAGAGGATATTTTCAGTATTACTCATCTTTTGTTCAGTTTTCAAAGAGACCCTCTAACTCCCATATAAGATTATTAGATAAAAAGATGTTTTGATCAATTTTGATTGAGGGTATACATAAATAAAGAATGTAAGTGAATGATTAAAAGGATACATTTCTGTCTAAGCTATTAATAACAAATGTTATATTACCTCATTATGATGTTTTTTTAAGGTCCTAGAGGTCATCAACAGATGGTTCATGTAATAAATCATTACACTCAAGGTCTTCAAGTTATCATGGACGACAAGACGTGCAAAACAGCGCAGGTAATACATAGGGTTTACCAACATCATTTAAACCTTTCATAATTAGTAAACCTTCAATAAGATCAGTTTGGTAAACCTTTGCAACTTACAATATGATATCAGTTTGACAATCAAGAACTTTGATGAAACCACCTTCCTTTTAACGACATTGAATTTTGGATGGCTACAAAATATCAGGCACATTGAAGTGTTGATTGGAACATTGTAGCAAACTTCAGAGTACCCAGGGTACATTGAAGTATACTTAAGCATACTTTGGTACATTGAAGTATACTTAAGCATACTTGGGTACATTGAAGTATACTTAAGCATACTAGGGTACATTGAAGTATACTTAAGCATACTTGGGTACATTGAAGTATACTTAAGCATACTTGGGTACATTGAAGTATACTCAAGCATACTTGGGTACATTGAAGTATACTTAAGCATACTTGGGTACATTGAAGTATACTCAAGCATACTTGGGTACATTGAAGTATACTTAAGCATACTTGGGTACATTGAAGTATACTTAAGCATACTTGGGTACATTGAAGTATACTTAAGCATACTTGGGTACATTGAAGTATACTTAGGCATACTTGGGTACATTGAAGTATACTTAAGCTTACTTGGGTACATTGAAGTATACTTAAGCATACTTGGGTACATTGAAGTATACTCAAGCATACTTGGGTACATAAAAGTATGCTTAAGCATACTTGGGTACATTGAAGTATACTTAAGCATACTTGGGTACATTGAAGTATACTTAAGCATACTTGGGTACATTGAAGTATACTTGAGCATACTTGGGTACATTGAAGTATACCAAGCATTGCCAATGACCAATTAAGCACTACTTTGGACCTACACCAAGGTCTTCCCCAGCCCCGTAAAGCGCCGCGGCTCCGCTGCGCTTGACTTTCAAAATAAGCACTCCCGCGGCGCCTTAGCTGACTCCCGCGGCGCTCTAAATGTGTCCGCAGCGCTTTAAATTGACCCCAAATGGAGTCAACGTCAATGGCAGTATATTCTAGATAAACCGCCAGTCTATAAAGTAGTAACTAACAGCTGATAAAAAAAGTCGATAGGCGTTTACACACTCGGTTTATGCGACGTCGTCATAGGTACAGACATGAGCGTGTGTATTGGCGTTATGGCACGTGCTTTGTCCTAAAAGGAAAGATCTATGATGCGTGTTAAAAGATCGCACTTGGAGTGAGAAATAGACTTTACTTAATTGACATTGCTTCTGTCACTTTCTATGATACTATAGACGGGAGTTTTATGTAAAAACACCTGATTCAGACATCCATCTCCACATCGCCGATTTCCTTGGTTTGTCATGGTAAGTTATTAGACAAACTAATATGACGTGATCGGGAAATATTGAGAAAGTTTTGCATCCGGCAATATCTTTCTTCACATCGAATTATTTTGACCGAGTAAGTTATAAAATTCAGTTCCTCGGCAACTTAGTTTCACTATAAATATGCCCAAAACCGGTTTTGAAGTATCTGTATACATAAACTGCTGAGATGAAATGATCATCTGGTGGGCTCAGGCATAACGTAATTTTTCAAACGTCAAAATACTTGTTGAGCTCAATGTGACAAATACACCAAGTGAACCTGAGCAAGCTCCTCATTTCTGGAATTTCTTACGAACAATTTTATAATATGAGGACTTTGTGTTAAGTGCCTCTTGTATGCAAAAATGTCTACAGGTATTGACACTGCAGCTATAGTCATGTTCACTTTGTTAAACAATGAACAAACCTCCAAGTGGTTAAGGTGAAGGAATTGTAACTTGGAGTTTTGGTTTGATCCTTCAGGCAAGACATGACAGAGCCCTAGTCTCGTACTGTGAATCCCAGGAAACCCGTATACAATACATAAAATACTGTTGACAGAGAGTCAAATGTTGCATACAAAATAATAATTTGTGACACCATGATTATCTATGAACTTGTCTTTTTTTAATGAATAGACTAGTGAGAAATAATTTAACAAATTCCTAGTGATGCCCCATTGTAAAAGGCATTTCGGGTAGACATGCAGATTGCTATGTATTTGGCTAGTCATGACTATGTTACCTGACATGAAAAGATGCAAGCACAAAGAAGCAAAAAGACTTTGACCAGCCTCCAGACATAGGAATCCTGTATCAAAGTTCAAATAAGCTTGATCCTCCAAGCCGTATGGCTGCCTTCAGGAATCTTCACTGGTTGATGAAGAAAACTCACTCAAACCATTAGTTGCATGCCACTTATGGATTTGTGTGAGTTGTTTAAAAAGAACATTTCTGTTTAAGTAAGGCTGTAATAATAGTACTGATGGAGAATTTTCACTTGCAAGCCATCAGATGATATTCGATAAAGGATAAAAACTGGCTGCAATACTCAATACTTAAATAATATACATGTAGTATGGTGTTATGGTTCTTT
Source organism: Cerastoderma edule (assembly GCA_947846245.1). Lineage (NCBI taxonomy): Eukaryota > Metazoa > Mollusca > Bivalvia > Cardiida > Cardiidae > Cerastoderma > Cerastoderma edule. Next base: position 36,998,855 of record OX401404.1, read on the forward strand.
AGAATTAACAACTGACATGAAGTAACACAGGATGTCAGAAAAAAAGTTTGTTATAAACTTTAACGAAGGAAAACATCTAGCTTGTCATGGAAACATTCTTAATTTTGTAAAATAGTTGGATGCTTCTATGATTGATCTAGTTTTTCATAATTTTGTTTTGCTTTGCACCTATGAAAACACTATTCATTTTGATGTAGTCTTCTTGCAACCTTCACAGTACTCTGACATGAAGAATACGATAAATAATAAATCATGTTTGTGATTTAATTTATATGTCAACAAAGATCTATGCTGAATGGGGACAATGGTTCTCGAGAGCCCATACGCTCTTTGCTATGAGAATCACATTGGTACTCCATATTGACCAGATGGATACATGTCCTTGAATAAATCTATTAAATGTGAGGGGGAGGCTGTGACACCAATTGGACATATTTTGTTTAAATGGGATGTTGCTCAACACTTCTATATACTTCTGATTCAAGATGTGTCTGAAAGATAATAATAATAGAGGTTCACATTTTCATTTCAGACTGTTAAAGGGATCCAGCATGCATGTCCTATAGACTTACAGAATTTCCAATTTAAAAAAGCTCAGGATGAATGGTTCAAAGCAAAACCAATGAGAAGTAGAGTATTCAAAATAGAAATGCACATTGAAGTACTGTAAATGGAGTTTTGAAAATTTAATTTTGTAGACTATCACTCATTTTTTTTGTCTAGCAAATGTGTTGATTTAAATATATTATGGGACACTTTCTTTTGTCTTTTATTTTCACAACATACCTTAAAACTCACCATTTTGGTACACATATGTAAAAAAAATCGAAAAGGGAGGGGGATGACCCCCTCCCTTGACCCTCCCCCATCCTCCCCAGCGCCTGAAAAAAATCCTGGGGAAGACCCTGTACACTAATGGTTTATGCAAATTCAACACTAAGGGAGCTAGTTTGACCACTTACCTGTTTATTTCTACCATGAAGAATTAGATAAATCTTGCTAATCTTCCAAGATATTATGTTTCTATATTAACTAATGAAGAATTTCAAGGCCTTTTCCCATAATAGCTTTATTCTGTTTCTGCTGCAGAGGGCTTAAAACTACTGCAACTAAAGGATTCATTGCTGCTTATGGGCATACTATGGATTGGATTGCATCTCAGGAGGGAAATGATACCCAAGAAGCTTAATATGCTGTATTTATGCAGTTTCTCATTTTTCTGATAATTATATTTTTTTTTACCTTTAAAATACTGGATAATTCTCTAAAATAGATTCATTTATTGTCAGCTGTCCCAAACCTTAAATATCCACTTGCTTTTATGTAGGAAAGATACTCAGAGTAGCAAACAGATTAGATCATAGGCCAGCTGCCAATTTACTTGCCAGCTGGCCTAGAACCAACCTGATTGCATAAGCATGAAGTTGGTTCCAGTACAATAAAGGGTAAAGCAGTCAAAATGGTTGCAATAAGGTATTTATTGGCATTTTTTACCAACACCTTATATCTTTTTAGGAGAAGAAAAATGACCAGGAGTTTCTTCCTAGTATGGGTAAGTAAAGATTTCATGTTCTGATTACTTTATCATATTAGTAATCATTATCTGTTGATGATTAGTATAGATGTATTTCCAAGTATTGACATACCTGTAATAAGCACTACAAGGGAACTGTTGTAATAAATAAAAAATCTGTCTCTTTAACTAATTTCCAGATTTTCAAAATGTTTTTCTTTCAAATTTTGAAATTCAAATATTGTTTTTATGATGGAGTATTTGAACACTTAGCATCCTATGTTGTAATGTTAATGTCAGCTATGTATAAGATGGAAAAGTTTAACCACATACTCTACAATATCTAATATTTTTCAATTAAAAGCAAGACTGTAATAGTAAAATTTAGACATCCTATTATTGTCTTGCATTGATCCATCAAAATCTGCATCGGACAACTATAGAAACCACCTCATGTATGACGAAACCACAAAATGCTTAGAACTTATAAGCAATAAATGCTTTTTGACGCAATGGTTTCAACCCAATACCATAGAAAGGGTTTTAGTTTTTGTTCTGGTCTTTTTTTACGCTGTTGAGGCTTTTAACTTAGATCATCAAAATATTTCATATAGAGCCATAGGCTAAGGGACTAACTCAGAAATTTATTTTAAAAACTTAAATCCCAATTTGTTAGATAGCACTTTAACCCTTTACTAAACGCCAGATTTTTGACAGTCCCAAATTGATCGAGTTTGCAGATGACATTTCAAAATATGATGTAATTGGAAAATGATCTTCTGATAGAGTAGAAAACATTGTTGATAAAGGAAAAATTGCTTGTTACGAGCAATTCCTTCCTTTCCCACAATGTTTTCCAGAGTCGTCTGCAATAAAGAGTTATAATCTTGTTATTGTTTGGTAATGGGTTAAGGAAGACTTTTAAGTTAGGAATAAGAAAATATGTTAAAATCTGGACACTTTTGTATTTATATGATTTAGGTCTGGGTGCTTTTGTCAGAACAGCCGATGATACAGCAGCACTAATGTCGCAGATCAGGCAGTCTGATGGTAAATATTTTGTCTAATTACTGTAGTGTTGCCTTGCTAAAATTTGAGGGTTTTGAAATTTATTACTGATTTTCGTAGAGTATTATGAGAGGAAACTATGAGAGGAAACTATTTCAACATCATCAATGTCTTTTAAAATTTGAAACAAGTTGCAAATGATAATTGACATAACTATATGATTGGGAGAAATCGTTTAATTGAATTGATAGATTTAGTATAGATGTATAATATGATAATTTCATCAGCCTTTTCCATCAATGTTTTAGAATCTTATGTTGACCAGGGATAATTTGTCAGAGGGTTGTTAATCTAGTAGAAAAAGAGTCACAGAAGTTCATGTAGTTTCTCTTTCATTTTCCATAAAAAGAACCCAACTGGAGTCAAAAGAGTAAGATACCATCATGTCAAAAGAGAGACTGCTTGAATGTCCAATGTCTCCTCTTTTTACATAGGATTCCACTTTATATCACATAGAAAAGTTTTTTAATTGATTGTGGTTGTTCTCTGGTACTGTTTGCAATTTGAAACACAATCTGCACGTTTTCAACATATATTTATGTATCAGTTGCATGGAGGTATTTCTACTTATTTGTACTCTTGCATTACAACATTGCTTTTTTTTCCTTTTTAACTTTAGGCGCAAACTTTGAATTACCAAAAAAATCAGTAACAAAGCCTTCCAATGGCATGGCCGGGTCAGCCCGCAATATGAAAGTTCAAAATTTGGTGCAGAAGAAAGGAAATAGTGAGCCTAAGCCAGGAACCAGTCGTGATTATTATAAAGGGAACCAACAACCAATCTGTAAGTGCTTCCTCATGGTGTTTTTGATTTTTGTACCCTGATTTGTCTTATTTGTTTACTTTTTTAAACCTTTTTACATTGTAAACAGTATTTTAGTTATTTTGCGATACCTGATTTATAATGAATTGAGAAAAACCCAAAGCTTGATTCAAGCAAGTAGAAACATTTTGTTTTATTTCAGAAAAGTAGATATTCAACAATAAGATTAAGTGATAGACTATTTTGTAAATTAATAAAAAAAACATGTGGTCTGGAATTGTCCCATACCTTTTCTATACTTGTTTTAAAGGTGCTATCTCACATACTGATTTGATCTTTTTACATTGTGGGCGAGATTGGTGCAGGGGCAGAGTGTCGGGCTCTGGTACCGAGGGTCCCAGGTTTGAATCCTCTTTAGGCGGGGTGAAAATTTCCGGAACTAACTCACAAACCGGTGCGATTACTGGTTTAGTATCCAGGAAGCAGTCATCAAGAGTGGCTTTGAACAAGCTTTAAGCTTCCTTCACAATCTATGTAAAACAAATACGGGGTGCGGTCAAAAAGTTCCCGGACTGCTTCTACTTTAAGTATACTTGACATCCGATTGAGCTAAAATTTGCCACAATGCAGTATCTATTCAATTTCTCTAGGGATGTATGATTTTTCAATTGTACGGCTATTATTTTCTTTCATTTATGTGTTTAAATCGATAGATAGATAAGGTTACGGAGCACGTTGGTAACATTAGAACGGCACATTTTCATTCAGTTGTGAAACACAAAATTTATTCCTTAAATGGCTCCAAATCAAAACGAAACTTCACATGACGTCATTTCCACGTTATCTCAAAACAACTTTGAAAAATCAGCAATATCGCTCAGAAGATCACTCAGAGTTTTAAAGAGAAATGGTTAAAATTAGTGGAGAAAAAAGGCCGACGTCATTTGAGCATACGGAGCAGCGGACGGTCATAAAATTCTGTGTAAGGACAGATATGACGCCAACGGACACTTGGAAGTTCATGAACAAGTAGAAAGGATGGAAGAAAGTATCCAGAACTCTCGTGTTTGACTGGCATGAGAGTTTTAAAGACGGTAGAGATGATATAAACGATAATCCACGTAGCGGGAGACCAAAGACAGACAGCGGGAAAGGATTAGTCCATAGTGTTGTAATGAATGATTGATGAAAGTCCATAGATGATATTTCAGATAAATTGGGGCTTAGTCATGCAACTGTCCATAGAATATTATCTCAATACATAGAGGAATTAGTAAGTGATGTGCATGATGGGTCCATCGGCTATTATCGACAGATGATGGAGGAAAGATGGCGACGGATTCTTAAACCGTATCGTCACAACCTATAAAGGTTCTATGACCAGGAAACAAGAAACGACAATACCGTGAAGTCTGAGAAAAATCTTGTATATTTCCGTAATGGACAGTCAAGGGATGTTCCTCCAACACGCTGTACCCAGTGGTCAGACATTGAATAAAGAGTCAGCTGAGCTGCGAGGCCTCAGATTCGAATCCGTAGAGGAACTAAAATTCGATCTGAGATCAGCAGTATGCAGATTCCAAAAAGGAGTGGTATGTTACAATTTATGACAGCTGGGTCAAACGCCATGAAAAGTGTATTCAATGCAATGGGGAATACTTTGAAAACCAGTAATGATTTAAGTGAACAATATTGACGTCGGATCTATGTATAACGTTACATCTTAACGTCAACTTGCTCCGTATGGTATAAGTTGTGCTTGTTTAAAATGTAATACATTTTCCAGTATTTTATCCCCGCCTCATGCTATATAATTGTATAGGAAAATGATTTCCATTCATCTACATATAATTTTTAGGGCACTATCCCATACCACATTAAAGTATCAGACCCAGTCCGGGAACTTTTTGACTGCACCTGGTACAGTGAATTATGAATTTTAAGATAAAATGTCTTTTACACATGAAATGACAACATAAATCTACATGTATATTGTTACATAAATCTTGGTTATTGATTCATTTGTGGATATATCAAACTGGTTAAACAGTTTATTTCACAAACAATGATCTTTCATTTCATTTCAGTTTTACGAATTTATTAAATGGGTAAGAGTAATTTAGGAAACAGACTATGAAATAGGTTGACTTTCTGAACACAGGTTTTCAGTAATTTTAGAATAAAGAAATTGAACATGGTCATGTTTTTAGTGACAAGGATTTTATAGATCACTATTTGTTACTTAGAGAACACTTTCTGTTGAATAGTACCTTCGATATGCCTACAAAGAATTCTTTACTCATTCCCTTTAATGAATTTGTGATGGCCCTAGTTTAAAGGAACAGGTTACAACATAATGGTTGGAAAATACAAAACAGTTTTTTATGATATTGAGTAGAAGTCAGTATGAATTGACCATCAACCCTGATATCACAGTGGTTTCTAAAGTTGTCAGCAGTAATAGATAGAAGGAAGTAGATTGGGCAAAGTGAGGTATTTTCAATAAAAGGTGCTTGTTTACAGGAAAATTGGAAATTATATATTAAATTTTTAAATCTTGAGGGTTCAGTGCAAGACTATAGTAAGTGCTTCATAAACATGAAGCACTTACTATAGTATTGCGCTGAACCCTTGATCTGCATATGATACACACTAAAGAATAGTCATTGGAAGCAAAAATAGGTCGTTTTTAATTCTTTAAAGTGTGTTATACATTGACTCTCCCTGTGTTTAATTTTGCTTTCAATAGCTACTTTTAATTATCTATCAAACAACAATACAAAAACTGTATTGTTTGAAGGACATTTTATTTTGACTTTCAAATTTTCTCTTCTGTGAACAAGCAGCTTTAAAGGCTTGAACCAGGCAGTCATTCAAGTCCTTGTATCTATTTATAGATGGTACTCTCTTCACATTAACAGCTGGGAACACCATGCCACTAACATCCAGCACTATCAACATGGAGGATATAACTGACGACTATGATACCAAGTCGGCAATCTTCAGCGCCGTAACAGAAATACCCCAGCTGAGTGTGAAGACGGCAGAATACGCACGGTTTAGGTATGCATCTGAACGACCGGAAAAAGGAAAGAAGATTCGACAGTATGAAATGGATGAGGACAAGAGGTTCCTGGCAGATATCAAGGTTAGTTGTGTGTTTTTTTTTTATATATGTCATTTCAACAATTTTTCACTATTTCTATTTTGTGGCATTTATTAGCCTCAAGACATTTCTTATAGGAACCTGTACATGTTTTTTTTTTCAATATTTTGGGTTTAAATAGCAGGAGAAATTGTTGATATGAGCTATGTTCGCATTTATCACCTTGGTTTGATCAAATAGCATATCTTTTCTATCATAAATCATATTTGAAATCTATGGTTAAAGGTTAAAGCTGACTGCCATAAAGAAATGATTAACATTTTTCTGCATGAAACCTTACATAACAGCTCCTTATAAGCATGTCATCCTTTTGTAACTGTTGTTTCTACCCTATATTATAAAGTCAATATACTTTGTTCAAGTTACTCATTCTTGTCTTCTTTTGCTTTTAAATCAGACCTGTCACAAATCCCTAAATTTAGGAACAAGTAAGGATAACTGATTTCTGGTTGAAAGGCTGAACATTATATACATGCATCAATTACAGGTGACAAACTACAGAGGGTCAGCGACAGTTATCATGCATTGTGTGAACAGTGATGGCCATATCCATCCATATCATTTGGATGGGGACGATTGTGATGCCGGTGTCTACTATAAACGGTGGGAATTCTCACCAAGATCTTCAACTCTGAGGTAAAATTAGTTGTTTGGTATTGTTTTGAGAGTTCATGAAAAAAAAAATTTCTTGCAAAATAAATAGTTGCTTTTATGAGCAATCTCTTTTTTTACCTGCAATATCTTGAACCCTACGTGAGCATGGTATTTGACTACCCATTGATTGGTATTGGCTAACTTATTATAATCCAAACTTTCAATCTCTAAACTTGATTATGCAAATGTCTTTTAGTTGAATGTGATTAAAATTGTTTTATATTGATTGTGAAGGAAGCTTAAAGCTTGTTCAAAGCCACTCTCGATGACTGCTTCCTGGATACAAACCCAGTAATCAAGCTGATTTGTGGGCTAGGCCTGGAAGTTTTCACCTCGCCTAACAAGGATTTGAACCAGGGACCCTCGGTATAAAAGCCCAAAGCTCTACCCCTGCACCAATGTCCCCCATGATATAAAAATGTTTCTTTCTTTTCTCCTTTTAGCTTCAAAGGTCATCCACAACAAACCTAAGAAATATATTGTTTAAACTTTTTTTATTTTGAATTGATTGGTAACCGTTAGAATGGGGGGTAATTTTCTAAGAAAAGATTTGTGTTGCCTGTTTTTCAAAACATTAGATATCTGCTTAATTTTGATAAGGAAAGATACTAAGAGTAGCAAACACATTAGATCACAGGCAAGCAACGAAATAACATGGAGTGTGCAAAAGCATAAAGTGGATTCCAGCATTTTAAGGGTTAAGAAAGTTCTTACACCTTATACTAATCATTCTCAATGTGTTTCCTAATTACTTATTCAGTACTTTCATCAAGTGTGGATAAATAGAGGTTCTCACAGATGATGTTGACATCTTTATTGTCAGTAAAAATGTTTGGAACTATTGTGACTAATCATGATATTAGATATAACAAGGAACCCATTATCAGGCTATCTATTATTGGCTTTTAGGAGCACTGCTCAATTAATGAAAATTAAAAAACATTTCTTCATACATAAGTATCTGAAAACAGCTGCTGCACAGACATAGAGCTATACTGAAACAGTTGTGATAAAATAAATGTGATATGATAAAATCATGTTGAGCAATGCATTCTATTGTCACTATGAATTTTGACTCTTTATGCTTCAGAAAAAACGATGTTGATATGCACAAAATAGAGAAAATCTGACTTACAAGCAAAATCACATTTAAGATGGCTGATGAAACAGGCCTCTGTGTAAAAACTGAAAAAAATATTTGTTATATTCAACAAATGATCAGATCAGCATTAAGTGCTTTTCAGGGTGTTTATTTAGTCAGTGTATTTGTTTGAATATACTTGTAGCTCATGATTTCAAGTAATAATAGCTTCTGAAGAGTAGTTAACATGTGTAAACAAAACAAGACTTTGAAAAAAAAAGAGCTGTATATGTCGTGAAATAATGTTAACATACCATTTTATTCAGGATAACCAAGACAATTGTCATCCAACCAAAAGCCAAGGCGTATAAAGAGAGTTTGGCTGATCAGGAGAGTTTTTTAAAGAATCAGAAAGCATTAGATGGCGAAGAAAAGAAATGTATGTAAATTTGTTGGTTATGCTTTGTTGTTTCTCCAAGATGAAGTAAAAAAACAAACTATTTGGTGATAGTTTGTTAGTTTTCTGGATACTGTTTTAATAATTCTTTTAAGGAAAATATTTGCGCAATTCAAAACAGATATACATAGATAGGATCTTGAGTAAATGTACTATATTATAATGTGACACGTCATTGGAAGCGTCTTGGAGAGATGCTTCCAATGATGCGTTACTTTTCAATATATCTTTTCTTAATATTGAAATGAAATGGAAAAAAGTTTTGAACTTAGGCAATTTTTAGGGGTAACATATTTAGTAAAACAATAATCTGGGGCCTTTCTTACAGAGAAGTGTAACTTTACATCTATTTTTATGTATGAGATCATTGAACAAACGCTCTTTATGTGGTTCTTACAAACCTCCCTTGCAGCGTTGCAGTTCGTTCTTATCTTTTTCTAAACACATCATTCTCCAATTTATTTAACAAACATTTATCTGAGTTTTATGCAGCAGAAGTAAAGGTACAATTGATTTTAGTTGTGGCTTATGTTTGCCAAGTTTATGCAACAGAAAATCGGTTAAACATCAATGTTTACAAAAAGTTTATACTATTATGTTTACATGCATGTGAACAAATATCTTAGCAGCTTTTGTTTTTGTATATGTTAGTGAGAATAATTGTTGTACAAACCTTTGTGAGATAGGCATCTTGACTTAGAAACAGAGTTCTTGTCTACTATGTGTATGTGTTAATCCTGATAGAGGTGAATACATTGAAAGGAATTTTCCTGACTAACCTGCTTAAGTTGATGGATCTTCTTCATTGCTTGACTCACTTTCATGGATTGTTAAGCTTAGAATCTTCCTTCATCACTATAGCTTTCTAGGATTTATTGATATATTCTAGATGAACTTTCACTGTTATTGCTTAACACTTATAGTGCTTGAACCGACTTTATGCTTATGCAAACAGGTTGGTCTCCAGACCAGCCACCAAGTTAATTGGCGGCTGGCCTGTGATCTAACCTGTTTGCTACTCTGAGTATCTTTCCTCATCAAAATTAAGCAGATAATTAAGGTTTTAGAAAACGGACGTCTTATTGATGTGCTCATAAGGCCTGTATATTTATAACAGGTATAGCTCCACTGGATAAACAGTGTGTACATTTCCATGTGAAAGTGTTTTTGGATAATGGTTCTGAGGGCAGCTATTTGAACACCATTACAAGTGCCGTAAGGAACAAGAGTAAGTATAAACTCACACTTTTAACCCATTTACCAACGAAAAATATGCTTAACCCATTATCAATAAGTAACGACATTTAACCAATATGCTGCAGATGACATTGGAAAACATTGTTGGAAAAGGAGAAATTGCTTGTAATTTTTCTTTTTCCGACAATGTTTTCTGCCTCTTCAGAAGAATATTTTTCGAATATCATCACATTTTGAAATGCTGTCTGCAAATTCTTTCAATATGGGACAGTTTAAAATTTGGAGTTTGGTAAAGGGTTAAAGGAAAAATAAATGATGTCAATGAAGTAATAAGTATTGAGGAATGAAAATGAACTAGCTTGTACTGAACAAATTGTCCCTTTATTACATTTTTTCAACTGTCCTGCTGCAGGTTTGTTAAAATGAATATTTGAATTTCATTATTTGTATATGATGTAAAGGAAAAGAAAACAGTATTTCAGGTTATTCACTATGATGGTTTGATTACGAGTAAAATAAAACAAATGGTAAAGAACACAAATGAAAAAGTTTCCTGTGGAAAGATATTAAGACTCCGGAAACATTCACTTTGGTGTTGAGTTTTCGATGACTGTTGATTTTTCAGAGGATGGGACAGAATTCAAGATTCACGCTCTTACCCCACCCAGTGCAAAGGTTAATGGAATGGTCCTGGACCACCTGGGTCAGAAGGTCTACATTATTGTCACAAATGAAACTGCTTTCCCCAAAAGTAAGTATGTTCCAAACTTGTGTCTCTTGTTTTTTTGTTGTTTTTTTTACTCTTTTCAAGACAAATTTTGTGGGTACTTATTGGATCTGTCTTGTCAAGAAAACTTTAATGAGTACCAACACTGTCTGGTTTTGCAGCTTATTTCATTTGCTGCAGAAAATATTTGAAACCATTGTGACAAAAGGATGAATCATTAGAAAACTGTATTGTTTGTGCTGTATTTGTCATCTGCTTTTGCTGTCAATTTTGAATAGCCTATATGTGCTTAGTTTTTATCTTTGTATATACTCATATCATAGTCAGTTAACCTTAGAAAATCTGAAATGCCATTGTGACAAAAGTAGAAATTTCTCACCAAGGAAAATTGCTTCTTTTGTTAAAATCATATTTTTCTTTATCATGAAAAGAGAATGAAGCTCTTTATGAAACTTTATGATAATTGTTGCCTGATGTTGCTTTAAACTTGAACCACAAAGTCATTATAAGCAAACTGCTTATAAGAGGCAAATTCTTTAACTGTCACGTAATCTACAGAATTAAAAAAAACAAAAGCCAAACTGAATGAGTGTTGCCTTTGATTGGCCATAAAACACCATTTGTTTATTCAATAACAAAATTTAACATTTTCTATTTTCATTCTATTGTTTGTTATAGGGTGTCGCTCTAATTTGGACCACTCACAAACTCGCATATTAGGAAAGTGATAAATGATGCTTTAATAGTAATTATTGATAGCAATTAAATGATTTGGTAAAAACCATGATAGTGAAATCGAGTGTCACAAAATTTCCTCTTTAATTCCAAAATGATGTCTTCAATTTTTATAACTTACAATTCTTATCTGCATGGGCTTCTAATTTGTACCAATTATTGAATTCCTCATTGTGTAAATGGTTAAAACCCTTCTTAATTTGTTGATTATTTCAGTAAAGGCTAAAAGGCACTGTTTAACTATAAGGACTAAAATGCTGCAGACATCTTTGTAAACATTAAAGGGAACAGTAACTGTTTTGTATGAATTTTCTATTGATAAAGAAAAGAACTATGGCAATTCAAGGCAAAAATTCTCTTTGGAAGAGTTTGCATTAGGCTGTGATAGAATTGGGAAAATATTCCTTTGGATGAAAAAAGAAATTGCCAAAAAGGAATTGTTTGTGTGAACTTTTTCTCCTGTTTTAACAATGCAGAAATTAATTGTGTAATTTGTGTTAGTTATGTTTCCTGAATCAAGTTTTTGTATTCGTAGATGTTGGCGTGGTCTTCAGGAATCCAAGAATAGGATGGGAAAAAATCCTTATAGGAGATGATATCAAAGTAATCAAAAAGGTGAGTACTTCCTAACTGCCCATTTTAACATTTTTTTTATCAGCACTACTTTCAACCCTTTACCAAACACCAATTTTCTAACATCCCAAATTGAAAGAATTTGTAGACGACATTTCAAAATGTGATAAAATTGAAAAATAATGTTGATAGGGCAAAAAACATTGTTAGAAAAGGAGAATTGCTTGTTAAGAGCAATTTCTCATTTTCCCACATTGTTTTCCAGAGTTGTCTGCAACAAACTGGTCAAATGTCATTGTTGTTTGGTAATGGTTTAATGCACTTGCAGCAGAAGATTTTATAAAACAAGATTTTGTTTGTAACCTAGAGCTTCTACCCAATTCTGTGAAAGACTATAGTGGCTTTTTTTTCAAACAGAAAACTTCTATTATAACTTTTGTATTAAATGACATTGAATTCCCTAGGTACCAGAACTAAGATAAACTAAGAACTAGTAGTTATCAAAAAGAATTTCTGTTGAAATTAAAGTTTGTTGGTATTCTCAAGATAATAAGAAATATTATTCTTCAAAAACAGACTTTGGTCTTATTCTTGAGATGATTGTTTTTTATTATACCAGGAAAACAAACTTTGCTGTGTTCTCCTTGGGACTGACATGTTTTATTATCTCAGAGAATCAAGCTGTGTTTGTATACTGAGGACGATTCAAGAATATGTACCAAGAAAACAAAATCAAAAGAAAATGTATTCCATGTTTTTTTTATGTCACTTCAGTGCTACTGTACAATGACTTTGTTATTCAATTAGGACATTTCTCCCTTTGCCATTTTTGTTTTATGATCCAGTTGTTTTGTAATTTCCAGGCAGTGATTGAGTTGACGCCTCCTCAGTATGCAGATACAACCATTACCGAGAATGTAGAGGTAGATGTCTCTCTGAGAGATGAATCATCAGGAAAGGAGACAGAGCCTGCAAAGTTCCTGTATATCGGGGGTAAGTGTGTGTTTGTGTGAAGTAATTAACCCTTTCCAAAATAATAACGACATTTGACGACTTTGTAGCAGATGACTTTGGGAAACATTGTGGGAAAAGAAGAAATTGATCGTAAAGAGCAATTTTTCCTTTTCCCTCAATGTGTTCTGCCCTATCAAAAGATCATTTTCCAATTTTATCACATTTTGAATTGTTGTCTGCATACTCTTTCAATTTGGGACCGTCAACAATTTTGGGTATGGTAAAGGGCTCATTGACAAGGCATAGAAATATAACTGAACTGCAGTACTGTTGATTTGATATAAAAAGCTAAAATGTGTTACTGTATTATAGATACTATATAAAAGATGCCTCTGTTACAGATGAGTATGGTGTTCATGCAAAGAAGAGCAAAAAGAGGAAAATTGAAGACGTTGAAGGTTTTTCCGTGGGAGATTACATGCCTGGTGGGTGAATTATAGTTTTCATGGGTTTTGTTGAATGGATTGCAAAGCCAACTCCAGTCTGAATACACTGTGCTGTGGAACATCCTTATCCTTTTTATGGGAGGGGGATAGATATTTTAAATATGCTTGTTTGGCCTTGATTTTTACGTAGATTATACATATGAGCATGTTCAAGTTAAATACACTTTTTAAATCATATTTTAACATTATCCTTGAGATGATGACGTGATGTAACTTAAAGTAAAGGCACATCAGAGTTAAATTTGTTTATTATGGCATTTGATTGGGCAATATTCTTGGACATAGCCCTTTACCATGGATGAATTTTCATCTTGGAAATGACATTTTATGACATCAAGCCAGTTAAAGGGCCTTTCCATCTTTTTTCGACTGCATTCCCAAAATCTGTTTGTTAATCTTATTTTGATATGGATAAGGAATAATACGTTCAAGGTAATTCTTATGAATACCCAAAATTTAGGCTTTAGTGAGAATCATTTGTAGTTTTGGTAAAGAATTCTTTAATTCATTTTCTTTAATTTTGAACTATAAATTGATCACACAAGCAATTTCTGTACTTCTCTAACTATACTTTCTTTATTTCAGAAAAATTAATCTAAAACCATTTACTAAAAAACAAACCTGTATATGTTTTTCACAGACTTTCTGTTTTATCATTTATAGTATCAGATGTCACTGAACAAAGAAAGGTTCTGCATGCCCTTAGGACCAGAAATTCAGCCAGCCCAGGTACTATTTTCATTTAAATCATGTTAACACAGTCGCTTCTGGGACCGCTCCCTGTTAACCAATTACCAAACAATGGCGACATTTAACCACTTTGTTGCAGATGACTCTGGAAAACATTTTTGGAAAAGGAGAAATTGCTCTTAACAAGCAATTTCTCCTATTCCCACAATGTTGGTCAGCCCTATCAGAAGATTATTTCCAATTTCATCACAGTCCAAAATTCGGCGTTTGTTAAAGGGTTAATGTGATTCTATGACCGGTCCCAATTGTAAGCCATATCGGGCAACAACCATAGTGTATAAATACATTTCCTTAGTGAAAATAGTGAGAGCTATTGCTTCTTTTGCCAAAGTTGTTTTGGAGATCTGTCACCATGATTGCATTTAGATATGTATATATATGGAGGGTTTAGTCAAACACTATAGAAAGGGTCCCTTAAAAACCCTCAATACAATGTTACTGATTAAATTTTCCTTCAGGGTTAAGTGGCTGTTTAAATGGTAAAAATCATTGCCTTGATATAATGGATATATAGAATTCATAAAGATGTATTTAAAACAGCGAAGCAATCATTTTATGCTAGTAGAAATGAAAACAACAGAAATATCAAAATTGAAATTTTGAGATAAAGTTTGTGTTTGTAATAATAGGTAGAGAAATTCATAGTGAAAGGAATATTAATATCCAAGAGAAATGCCCCCCCCCCTTTTATGTTAACAATGACCGGCATCTTTTCTCAACATTTGTCTCTTTGTGCTTTCCAAGAAGCAAATAATGAGTGGTCAATACAATACTATGGTATGTGCATTACATTTTCGGAGGACTTACTATAGTCTTGTGTTGAATCCTCAATATAAAGTATGATATTATTGTAGAAAATTTTTTCTATTATTTCCATATTTTAGTTGGGTCATACGAAGCAGGCTCATCAGATGACAATACACCACATAACTCCCTAGGGTTCGAGAAGGACAACAACATGGTTACTGGTGACACCACACCAATACAGCCTGCTGACAGTCCTCAACCTGTCAATGACGTCAGTCTGGAAGATAGACGAACAAACCGATCAGCAGGCACACAGCCAGCACAGGCCACAGCAACCTTTGGCCTCCACACACAACTGGGGTTAGGCTTTCCAACCCACACTGGGGTTGTAGCACATAATGATAGCCAGCAGTTTGTTGTACAGCCATCAAGTCAGATCGTGACATCAGCCGAGAGTGTCTATACCAGCTCTGTGATGCAGTCAGTAGCTGGCCTGGGACCAGATGAAATGGAAGTGAACAATGACTTACAAACACAGCAATCTGGGAACCAGGCTCAACAAAGTTTTGATCCCAGCATTCTAGATGATTTGTCACCAGATATGTTGCTTCGCCTTGCAGAGAATGTTCGTCAGAAAAAGATGAAAGTCATTCCTGAATTTGAGAATTTGATGTGGGAACGTGTTAGTCAAGTTTTTATGCCACCAGAGGAAAATGTTTCATTGCAGGAGAGCTCTGGACAGGCAGCGCAAGAACAGAATGTACCAGTACAACAACCAACAGCACCGAGTTTGAATAGTCTGCCAGCATTACCAGTAGACCATCACTATGCCATCATAAAAGGTCAAATAATGGTGGTGAAAGATGACTCTCCTAAACCTAGCCCCCCTGTTGAAAGCCAACCTGTCAGCATTGCCGGTCAGAGTGTCATTATACAGTCAATAGAGCCACAGCAACCTAGTGATCTGCAGATTCCCTCAGATCTTTTGAAGTCCGACTACTTTAACCAGCTGATGGCGCAAAATGAGGCATTCACTGCCACAAATGATATGTTTAGGGCACCTGTTACTACAGCCAATCAACCGCAACAGCCAAACCCGGTATTCTGGAGAGCTTATACAGGAGCAACATGTAATCTTGATGATGATGATGTAGAAATTGACTCTGGTGTTTATCCACACACAACATTGAATGAGAAAGCCAATGATGGTATAGTTAGCAATGTTGAAGGTGCACGAAACAATGTTGATGATGTTAATGAAATGGAAACAGATATTTCACCCAAGGTTCATAAAATGAAACTCAGAGGTAAAAACATTAAATACAAAGATGCTTTGAGAGAGTATGAGAATGTCCTTAGTGATATTAAAGAATCCGGGGACAGTGAGGGAGAGAAAAAAAGTGACAATAATGATGCTATGAAATATCTTACACCAAAGAAGAAATACACCAAAGAAAAGGAAAAACAAAATCAAAGACGTGGAAAGGCATTGTATGAAGAGGACATGGACAATGATAAAGATGTTGAATTGAAGTCTGATGAAAAGAGAGCTAGCCAGCCAAAGTATGATAAGCCCCCAAGTGGTTATGGAAGGGGGAAGGATATAAAGCTGGTAAAGAAATTGGCCATTTCTGAATCGGATGAGGACAGTCAAGGGTTTGAATGTTCATGACAAAATATGAACCATTAACAAATTTCCAGTATCATTTATGTTTAAAAAACAATTTGTACAGTTATGTATTACTAGACCATATAAAAATTTACTCACATCAAGAAATTCTAATTTGAGATTGGAATAGTTGCTATGGATAAATAGCAACAGTTGCAGCAACATTCCATTTCCAGGTTCATCTTTAGTTATACTTGAAATAAAATTTTAGTGAACCTTGATAAAATTTCATTTGCCATGGCAGCTTTCCATTCCATCAAATTTCATTCTTTGCAACCATGTTAAAAATCTAAATTGAGAGTAGCAGCAGACGGCAATTATAAGATATGAGGAATAGCTTTCATTATGTGGTAGAAACCAGTATGACAAAAGAGGGAATTTCTCATGAGTAATTTCCTCTCCTATTACATTTAATTTTGTATTATTCTACTTGATAGTTGTCTGCTATTACTTTCCATTGAACACCCCTTGCTTTAAAATTTGTAGTGTATACTCTACAAAAGGCAAACAAAGTCTTTTTGAATAGTTATGATGCTTAACTGTAAATTTACGTGCACATGTGCTTTATTATGCAAAATGATTGGTGTTAAACGAAAAAAAAAGCTGTTATTTTGCAGATAATTAGACAGACCAGTTTATGATCATATCCATGTCCCCATTTGGGAATTTGTTAAAGGTTTAAATTAAATGCAACAGCAGAAAGGCATGAAAAATAAAGACAATTTCTTTTTTTTCTCCACAAAAAATTAAAAAACATTTTCATAAGTCTTCTGCACAGCAGAGTGACTATTGATTGAGAAGTTAAGCTAGGTGTTGGCAGTTTCATTGAAATTCTGTTGTAAAGCTTGAATAAGTGACATAAATTATCAAAGATATTAAAAAAGAAAAAAAGAAGAGAAAAGAATAGATAATGTAAATGCTATTTTTCATACTTTATGCCTATCATCTGCTGGAGTGCTTAGTCTTTGAATTCTCAATAAAGAAAACCAGTCATTCATAAATCTCCAGAAGTAGGACAACTCTTATTTCTGAAAACATTCATTTAGCAGTACTTGCAATGTACAGAAATGATTTCGTCTGCAGCCACTTGCTGAGGGTAACAAATGTTTAAGGAACATATCAAGGAAGTGTACAAAACCAGTTTAGAGCTTTTTTATTTGAAGTCTGAACTAGGATCTCTGATGTTTTAAGTATTGCACATTTTACTTGATATTGTCGAATGTTAACCCATTCCTTTATATGGGGTTTTGTGACTTGTCCATTTCAACTGCAGACAGTATAAACTCTTTACCATCCGCAGACAAATTTGTTTTGCTTAAAGTAGACAACTTTAGAAAAGCTTTGCAAACATGTAGAAAACCTTTCTGCTGTTGTGATATGTGAAAAGATTGAAATAGCGCAGTGGAAAAAGGAGAAATTGCTTGTCAGAATGCTTTTTTAAGTCGTCTGTAGGAAGATGCAAACATGTGGCGTTAGTTGGTTATGTGTTAAAAAAGTTAATCAAAAATGAAAGTATTTATCATATTTTTTTATAGAAATCGTTGTCACATGAGCAATTTCTTTTGTTAAATTCCTTTCTAAAAACTTCTGCTGGTGCATACAAATGACTACTTATATGGTGAGCAATATCTCCTTTTGTCACCATGGTTTCATATCTCTCCACAAGGGAAATGCAGAGTGTTTGTACCCTCTAAATGATGTGGGCTGTTGCTTTGAATTTGGACACGTCACAAAATTTCATATAATTTAATGGATGCAGTAGTTAGTGCTTTGTTGTGTTGCCAGAATTTAACCATGTCTGCTCTATACATAATTTTTATATCTTAAAATTTAGAAACCAAGTTTGCATTCTTTTACAAAATAATCACAAGACTTTATGTGTTTACTGAATATGAATAGGACTTGAGATTTTTTGGAGATGCTAAAAGAAGTACTTCTATCAATGATTTCTTATTTCTGATTATTATTAGATACAAGATATTACCTGTGGAAAATCTTCATATTCCTAGGTTAAATGTTCTGCAACCTTTTTCAATTTGATTCATAAAAGAAATGTTTTGTGTGGAGTAAGCTAATTTATTGATATTTGATGTTAAATAACATCAAATGATACATAAAGTTGTTATGAGTAATTATGGTTATTGAAGTTTTATTATACCATGTTTTTCAATGAAATCCTGTTTGGAGGGTTCAACGCAATACTATAGTAAGTGCTTCACAAACGTGAAGCACTTACTATAGTATTGCGTTGAACCCTTGGTTTGTTATTGATATAATTTTTTGTATTTCTAAGATGATTGCACATTTTTAGATGTTATGGATATGCATTCATTATTCATGTTTTAACGTCATGAATAGCCAACATATTACTTTAAGCAATACATGTATATATATCATCATACTAATCACTCAATACAAGTTAGGGTGCTTGTAACAGAGGACTTAAATGATTGCCACAAGAAAAAAAACTTGTTTGTTGCAACTTTATGTACATTGTAGTTGTTTTCTGTGGGTACAATTTCTATCCAACTTTAGAGCTTCATTCGTTCATGTATCATTTTATTGTTGTCTGCGAAAGTAAACTGATAAAAGATTTAACACATGTGGCCTGAATGAAATCAGTTAATTAAAATCCATTACCTTACCAAAAAAGGTTCTGACAATATTGCAGCATACTGTGTAAAAAAAAACACTGTGAAAAAAGGAATAATATTTGTAAGGAGTAATATTTGTAACAAACATAAATCTCTCTGTATATTGATAAATCATTATTTAT